>CM053602.1:61057628-61082133 GCA_028646575.1 Pseudocheirus occidentalis | reverse complement strand
AATAGTCAGTCTTTCACAATATGTCCATTGTAGAGATGTTCTGCATAACTACACATATACAGCCTATATTGAACTGCTTGTCTTTCCAGTGGGGGTGGGTGATGAGGGAGGAAGGGAAAAAATCTAGAATTTAAAGTTCTATAATCAAACATTGAATATATTATTATTATTGTTATTAATTACATGCAACTGGGAATTAAGATATACAGGCACTGAGGTAGGGAGATCCATCTTGCCCTACCAGAAAGTCAGAGGGGTGATGGGGGAAGACATAGGAGAGAACAGATTGGGGAAGGGGGTATACAGCAGGATCGCTATTTTGGGTTGGTGGGTAGGAGAAAGATGGGGAGAAAATTTGTAACTCAAAATCTCATGGAAATGAATGATGTAAACTAAAAATAAACCAAAGTTAATTAAAATTAAATTAAATTAAAAAAATAAAATCAACAATCCAGTCTTTCCCCCTGTCCAAATCCCAAATCCTCTCTTTCCTAGGTTTAGTTGTCAGTTTCTTTAACTAAACGTCACATGGCACAGTTTAGGGTCTTCCCTCCGTCCCCTGAAGCTTAGTCATCTTCCAATGTAAGTAACACAGCTTTTAATTACTGTCTCTCCTGGTAAGTGGCACCAAGAACTGACCCCTCACAACGCTCTCTGGACCTGGGCAGAGGACAGCAGGGCTACCACTTTCCCTGTTCTGGCCATTGTATTTCTAAAGTAACACAGCATAGGGTCACTTTGCTTTTTGACTAGCACATAACACTGATGATCCCCTTTGAAGCTCCCACAGTCCTTTGTACTGTCTTCTCCTCACACACTGTATTAGTGCAGCTGACATTTTTGCACCTGAGCCATAGGGCTTTACATGCATCCTTGCTAAGTGTGAAGTAGCATTTCAATCACTGCTTATCATAACAGTCTACAGGGTTTCCCCAAAGTCTGGACCCAAAAGAAATCTCATTAACTATGCATATTTTCAAGAAATAAAATGAATGAAATTTTCAAAAACATTTTATTTAATTAGCATAAATTTTAGTCATGACAATTTCATATAGAAAAAAAGCTATAGGGGACTATTTTCCATA
Organism: Pseudocheirus occidentalis; assembly: GCA_028646575.1. Lineage (NCBI taxonomy): Eukaryota > Metazoa > Chordata > Mammalia > Diprotodontia > Pseudocheiridae > Pseudocheirus > Pseudocheirus occidentalis. Next base: position 61,081,048 of record CM053602.1, on the reverse strand, counting down.
TTAATGAGATTAACTTAATTAATTAATGAAATTTCCTATGTGTTTCCTATGTCGTCCTAGTTAATAAGATTTCCTATATGTCCAGACTTTAGGGACACCCTCATAGATCCTGACCACCCACTTCCCACTTTCATGGTATTGACACACCATTCTACCATTATGCAAGTCATTGAGCAAACCTTTTGAGTTAGGCATCATACTCCAAGTGTGTCACAATGACTGACAGGAGATCAGTAAGAAATATAGGCAAGTTAAGCTCAGGAAAATGAATGGTTTAGAAGAACTGAGATTCTGAGAGGCCTGCCAGCCTTGCAGCTGGCAGGTCTGGTGGATCTTTCCTTAACAGTATACTCCCATGGCTACCAGTCTGGTACAAGCTGTCACCAGCATTCACATGGCATCTCCCTTCTCCAATCCAATTCAGCCTCTACAACTCGTGTCGTGTAGAACCCAACCACATTACTTCTCTGCTCAATAATGCTCAGCAGGTCTCCTCTACCTTTCCAGGCTATTAGCTGCCTTTGCACATTCCATGTTCCAGTCAAACCAGTCTATTTACTCTTCGACAACCTGGATGCTCCATCTCCTTCCTTGAGACCTTGGCATAGATTGTCTGCGTGTCTAGAAGGCCCCTGATACTCAGAAGCCCCATCTGCCTTCAAGGCTTTAGCTTATGCGCCACTTTCTATAGGAACTCTTTTTTTGTCAGTTTGCTCTCCTTCCTCAAACGAACAGGTACAATGCATATCTATCTGTTTACAACTTGTATCTTCACTCCCAGGAGAATTCAAGCTCCTTAGCAGGGATGGCACCTCCTAAAGGGCCTGGCCTACAAATGCCACTTAAAAAGTGCTTTCTGGACTGGATTGAAGAAAGGAGCATCAGGTCAATAAGCAGTTGAGGAATCAGGGAATACACAGAGAGCGTGAAGGTGAAAGCAAGACGAGGCCTGGAGCAGAAGTCAGGTAAGCAAGCAAAGAAATGGGCCCAGGGCATAAGTAGCAAGAACTTGAATTCTCTATCAAGCAGTCTCATATACTTTCTGTTAGTCAGTCAACCAGCCAATAAACATTTATTAAGTGCCCAGAGATACAAAGAAAGGCAAAAGCCAGTCCCTGCCCTCAAGGAGCTCAGAGTTGAATAGGGGAAACACCAAGCAAAGAAATATGTGTAAACAGTATAAATGGGAAGTAATTAACAGACAGAAGGCACTAAAATTAAGAAGGGGTTGGGGAAGGCTTCCTGTAAAAGGTAGGATTTTTGCTGGGATGTAAAGGAAGCCCAGGAGGTCAGAAGTTGGAGAAGAGGAGGAAGAGCATTTCAGGCATAGGTGACAGCTGGAGAGAATGCTCAGATCTAAGAGATGAAGTGTTCTGTTCATCAAACAGCCAGGGGGCCAGTATCACTAGGTCAATTTACTGGGAGTAAAGTATAAAAAGACTGGAAAGGGGGCAGAGGGGTTAAGTTATAAAGTTCTGAATGCCAGAAAATTTTGTACCTGGTCCTAGAGATGATAGAGAGCTCACTAAGTAGAAGGGTGACATGATCATACCTGATTTAGGAAAATCAATTTGGTCTGAATGGAGGATGGGGAGAGACTTGAGGCAGGCAGACCTACTAGCAGCTACTGCAATAGTCAAGTCATTAGGTAAGGAATGCCTAAATGGGGGTGGGGGTGGGGAGGAGTGACAGAGAAGAGAAGGGAGTGTATCTGAGATGCTGCAGAGGTGAACTCAACAGGCCTCAGCAATATGGATATAGCTTGGATCTGGGAGTTGAGAGGGGGGAGTCCAAGATAACTTGTAGATTGTGAGCCTGAGAGATTGGGAGGACGGTTAGTTATGCCCTCGACAGTAACAGAAGGGGAAGGTGGGAGGGTCTAAGGGAAAGACGATAAGTTCTGATGGGGGCATATTAAGTTTAAGACGTCTAGAGGACATCTAGTTTGAGATGTCTAATAGGTAGCTGATTTGAGTCTAGACATCAGCAAAGAAGTTAAGGATGGATAAGTAGATTTGAGAATCACCAGCATAGAGATAATTCAATCCATGGGAGCCAATGAGATCACCAAGTAAAGTAGGAGAGAGGGAGGAGTGAAGTCAACCAAGGTAAGAATCCTGGGAAAAACCCCCAACTGCGGGTACAAGTTGGATAAAGGTCCAATAAAGAAGACTGAGAAAGATTGGTCAGAGAGGAAGAGAACTGATAGAGTTGTGTCCCCCACACCTTGAGAGAACTGAGTACCAAGGAGGAAAGAGTGATCAGTAGAGTCACAGGAGAGGTCCAGAAAGATGAAGACTGAGAAAGGTCATTGAATTTAGCAATAAGGAGAGCACTGATAACTACAGAGAGAGCCATTTCAGTTGAATGATGAAGTAAGAAAGCAGATTGTAGAGCATTAATAAGAAATAAGAGAGGAAGTGAAAGCACCTATTGCAGACTTGGCATTTTCAAAGTTAAACCACAAGAGGGAGGAGAAATAAGGTGAATATGGATGGATGGATCAAGTTTTTCACAGATAGGGTTGACCTGGACATGTCTGCAGACAGTAAGGGAGAGGGAAGATGATTGGGGGGGGGGGGAATGCAATCTGTTGGAGAAGATAGGGATTACTTGTGCACATAGAGGGGCTGTTATTCATTCATTTTCAAAGAGGACCAATGACATCACAGGAGGTGTCTTGACTTTTACGTGAATTGGATTTAAATGAGGCAGAATTGTCAGATTTATTCTCTCTTCCAGACTCATTGAAGTCCAGTGCACGAACAGTAACCTCATCATGTGAGGTAGGGGTGAAGGAGAGTGACGGAGGGCAGATGCCTGAATAATGGGAGATAAGAAGGATGGGAGAAGAAGGAGGTCTTGGTGAATGTCCTCAGCTTTTTCATTAAAACAACAGGCAAAGTTCTGACCTCAGAAAGTTGGGGAAGGGGGGAGTCATGGGAGGTTTGAGAACGGATGAAAAGTTTGCAAGAGCCTCTGCAGAGAATGGGATAGTAAGTCAATGAAGAAGACAAGGTAAAAAGATTGCCTAGCTTCAATGATGTTGAGACCATGCAACATAAATCTGTAGTGGTCCCAATCACTCAAGTCAGCATGGTTGCATGATTTTTGCTGGAGCAAAAAACCAATTCCCGTATGTGGTTAGTTCAGAACTTCTAAAGTGGTAACCAGATGAGAAATGTGAGATATAGGGGGAAAGCTGATTTGACTGGAATGGGGATGTAGGGCTGGAAATAAGGGGAGATCCAAGACAGCACACTGGCCTGGAGAGAGAATGAATCGAATCCAGTAGACTTTTTCTTGTGTTCATAGGCTGCAGGACTAGCTAGGCCTAACTACAGAAGTTCTGGAACTCAGGCTGAATTGGTAGCCAAAAGCCCACATGCTGCTGCTATCTATTCAAAGGACTATGATGGGCCAATTCAAGATACCCCTGAGTATTTAACTCATCAACAGGAGCAATTTCTACTTCTAAAATGCTTTAAGGTTTACAAAATGGTTTGCTTCACAACTTTGTGAAGTAGGGAGTGCAACTACATCAGAACAATCCACTTTTGTGAAGGTCTGGATTTCTACAAATAGTTTTGTCTCACTGCAAAGCCATCTAGAGCAGGGCTTCTTAAGATGCAGGTCATGACGCCATACGGGGCCATGACCCACGGTTTAAGAGGTGCTGAAGGGGTCGTGAGAGGGAAAGGTTTAAGAAGCCCTGATCTAGAGTAATATCTAGTTTCTTTCAACATGGACACTCACATTGGGATCTGCCTGTATTATCACTGGAGACAGCATCCCATTTCTGAATAAGTTATATTTCAAAAGTCTGCTTACATATTAGTTGTTTGGAACTCAGAATGCATTTTCCCATAGAAACAGTATTTAAAAGGTCTAGTAGCACTGTAGATCCCAAGAACATTGAGACTTCTCATTTGGAAATGCCTCTACATTCCAAAGCTCTAAAACTCTTCACACCACCACTTTCTAACCAATCCTTTCTCCCTTAGCCTCCAGGCCCTCTACCTCTTCCAGGCTATCATTCCTTCTCAGGCTTTATTTCCCTCTCTTTTAAGTCTTGAAGCTCGAGCTAACCAATTCCCTTTGACCCCTTGGCCTAACTCCTGGTTCCAAGTTACACCCCACCATTCATATTTTCTGCTTCTTCTTGCACACTATTCAGTCACATGAGTCACAAAACTACAAATCTGCTAGCCAATCAGAGGTGGGAAGACTGCAGCAAAGCTCTGCTTTTATTCTTTTGCTGATGAATAATCAATAAATGGAATGTGATGAATTGTAATCCCACAACAGCTATCCATACCTTCTCTTCTCAAGGTTTTTACTCAAGAATATCTGAGCACGTAGAAGCCATTTGGGGGAAGGTCTTTCTTCTCTCCTACTCTATACCTCCAATTCCCTCTATTTTATTCATCCTGGTTTTTTTTATGCTTTTGCTCTAGTTTAGAAAGATGGTCCTGATCCTCTGCGTCTTTGCTGTAGCATCTGCTACCAGTGCCCACCTACTCCCTCCTTCCTCTCTTGTTCTCTTAGTTCTCCTCCTGTCCATCAGATGCTTTCTTCTGACTCGTTTTTGTTGGGTTATTACTCAAGAGTCACTTATGAGTATCGTCCCCAGTTTTGTTCTGGACCCTCTTCTTCTTTCCTTCTATGCCCTCTCCCATGGTGATCTCATTACCTTCCACATTGGCCTCTTGGCTATTCGACAAACAAGAGCCTCCATCTCTCAGTTCCTGGAATTTTCTCTGGCTGTCCTCCATGCATGGAATGTTCTCCCTCAACTCACCTACTGATCTGACTTGTTTCCTCTAAGTCCCATTCTCTAAGTGAATTCCCATCCTTTACAGGAAGCCCTTCCCAACCCTCTTTAAGTCTAGTGCCTTTCTTTGTTAATTATTTCCTATTTATTCTTTACATAGTTTGCCTTTATATATTTGTTTGCATGTTGTCTCCCCCTTTAGATTATAACCTCAAGGGCAGGGACTATGTCTAGCCTTTCTTTATATTCCCAGTGCCTAGCACAGTGTCTGGGCACACAGTAAGTGTTTAATAAATGCTTCTTGACCGACTTGTGCCCAGCTCCATGCTTTAAAGAGATAAGGATTCTCCTTATGTAATTCAGGACAGAATTTTTTGGGTTTTAATCATGGCATTGCTGTGTGTATCTCAGATTCAGAGGACCAACAAGGAGCAGCTCCATTTGAGATGATAGTTGTTCTAAAAACTATGCGATTCTCAATATCCTCCAGATTTATAACTAGAAAAGGAGAATTGGTCATTGGTGAGAGCAAGGGATATCCAGTGCACAGCCCGGGGGCTCCATTTATCTTGACCCAACGTGAATTGCTCTAGAGGGAGGCTGCTGTCATTCTGGGTAGATTCCTTGTGGAGGATTTATGGGAGGACATGCCCTATATAAGATGGGCAGCAATGGATGGATTGTGACCTCACAATCCATTTGGAGACCATTACTACACGAATGAGATCACATGAGATCACAGTGGATACTGAAGTATTTTCATATGGCCCAAGGAAGCCATGGAAATAATTTTCATTATCTTATCAACCTTTTAGTGAAAAAGTGAGACATCCAACTTCTTGCTTAGTAACTGTGAAGCAGTTTCTCGGCAGCTCGTGTTCTCTAAGGACAATGGGAGCTGCCCATGCTCACGGGAGAGTGTAGAGAAACTCGCTAAACTTACCATCGCTGCGATGATGATGATGACAGTGAGCTTCAGGTTCTTCATACACATGGCTCTGGCAAGGTTCCTGCTAGTAGTTTTGAAGGTAACTGACTAGAAGAAAATGAGTGAAGAGTTTGATCCATAATATTCAATATTCCATTCTCTCAGTAACTCCTGAAATATATCTTGATTCCCCCAGAAAGCTCTGCTGAGCATACGTACAAAATTAGCATGACCATTTTCTTTACTGTTTCTTTAAAACATTTGACTTCTAAGTAGAAAAAAGTGAGCAAGAAATACAAAGGGGGATAAAAACAGCATCTCCTCTAAACAAGACCAATAGCAAGCAATCTGTTTGAAAAAAAGAAAGTCAACTTGGGCCCCAAACTTCAGCTTCCAATTGATAATGTCCCCTCTTTCCCTACTGGCCCATTTCACTTCGGTCAGAGCTCTAGTTGCTGCCTGGGAAAACACAGACCACATTGCTTCTTGTGACACTGAACACTGAAGAAGGATGAGAGGTAGAGGAAAGGGCTAATCATCCCGATGAGCTTTGGTTAAAGGTTTGTAAAATATGGCAAATTTTCTGGCTTAACATTTGGACTGCTATGAAGAACATCAGCACTTGGTACTCTTTAACAAAAGCTGACATTTCGTTTCAGTGCTATTTCTACAAATAAGCTGCTCATGTTGCAATAGCGGAAAGGAAAGGAAAGGAAAGCTTGAATAGGAGCCTGTTAATCAGTTCTCACTAAGGGCTGAGAGGCTCCTCACCAAGAGGCTGCTCACTGGGGACGTCTTCATGGCGATCCATGAAACAAACACAAAGTAGCCCTTGAGGCTGTGCGGTCCCTGTAGTTGACGGTATGTGAGAGGCAGCAAAGAGCTTTGACAAAGGGGCTAAGAATCCCAGTCTTCCAAATGTTTCTCTAAACTTTAACTTGGCTGCTGGGACTTGAAATATGAGATCCTTGTCTCGAGATCAACAAGCAGACATACTGCTTGAGGACCAGGTTCCTAGCAGCCTTGCCATTCTGGCTAGAAAAGAGCCCAAAGAAAGAAGGGAAAGATGGTGGGAGGCTCCTTGGAGAGGCAAAGGAGTTGACAGAGTTGCCCAAAAGCATGCTACAGAGTTTTTCATCTTACACTGCGCTGCTCATGATAGGTATCTGCAAAATAGACCACCAGACAGTCACTGCAGCTTATGCACCAACAGTTATTATAAAGAATAAAGAGGAGAGACGTTCTACATGGAACTCAGTAAGAGCCTAACACCTAGGTCAACAGAGGTTTTGGTACTGGGCATAGCAAGGATGGTGAGGAATATACTGGAAGACAGTTTAGGAATAAGGACTGAAAAAGGCTAAAGACTTGTAGACTGTACACAGAAGGCTCATGCCTCTACATCACAAACCTGTGAGAAGAGAATCACTAGGTGCTAGACAGGATGAAGGCTAAATAACATGACAAAAAGTGAAATGAATTTATATTTTGACAGGAAATGATTTGTTACTGATGTGGTGATTATTGTGTTATTCCGGAAGTAGCTATCTATATACTCAGACTAGCAGGGAGGATTTTATAGGAGGCCATGGGGTACAGAGGAAAGACCGCAGAACTTGGGAGTTTCAGGATCTGAGTTCAAATACCATCTCTAATACTTACAGCCTGCGGCACTTAACTTCTGAGCTTCAGTCTCCTTATGTCAAATGAAGGAGTTGGATTAGATAACCTCTAAGGCCCTTTCCAGCTCCAGGTCATGCAACTGACTAAGAGATATTGAGAATACAATGAAAAACATTTGATTTGATAGAGCAAGTACCATTTCTTCCAACAAGGAATCTCTTCTCTATGTATCAAAATTATTTAAGATTTCTTTAAAGATAAAACAACAGACATAATATCAGATAGGACTTAAAACAGAGAGGGGTATGACTACACAAGGTATTCACTACTATGATGGAAGGGCAAAGCCTCCTGGAAGAAATCTGCAACAACGTAGATGAGTTCTGAACTAACCATCCACACAGGAAAAACCAAGTACATGAAGAATGTCTATTACCTGCATATTGCACAAGATGAAAATGTGTCTATCAGTATAGATACATCTATACATGTACAGATACATACAAATGGACATTTAACCAGGCTCAGAATTAAATAGAAAGGGGAGAGAAGGCCGGATTACCTTCAGGAAATTGCAAAGCTCTCTTAATAATACCAAATTTTTCCTAGAAACAAAGGTCCATCTTTTTAACACCAATATTCTACCAATATTATAGAGGTGTGAGATATGGAACATAGTAGTCTTTGAAGAATCAAAAATAAGAATTGCACTAAGGGCAAGGAAAAACTCAAGAGTGGGTGTGAACAAGCTACAACATAAAACAAATAAGGAACTCTGCAAAACAGGAGTAAAAGTTGTTATTAGGGAAATGCATGACTGAAAAATAAGACAGGCTGGTCATGTGGTAAGAGATAACAGCTGGAAAGTCTGTGTTCCACCTGAAGCATCCTTGTAATGTGAGGTGACTCTGAGGAAGGCCCTCAGCATGTTGGGAGAAATGCTTCTGGCAAGCTTATGGGAGAACACAGACGGCAAGCTTATGGGAGAACACAGACAGCAGTTGAACAGGCTGGGCAGGCATGGATGCACTGGAATCTGTACTGGTGAAAGGAATAGTTTCCCCAGATCCATCTGAGTACTTGAGTATAATAAAACAGAATGGCTTACCTCAACTACCCATGTGGAAAGCACAGATCACACAGTTTCTGTTCAGACCACAAAGCTTATCTTATTCATCCACAAAGAAACTCCACTACTTTACCTTAAATTAAGTCAGGATAACATATCAAAAGCTAAGTTGATTCAAAACTAGAGAAAGATTTTTTTAAAATCTATACAATATAAGAGAGGTAAATAAGCATTATTTCATGTTTACTCTATAAAGCCAATCCCAAATGTTTTGTTTTTTAAAAATCTAACCCCAGCCTAAATCTGGAGACCTAACAGGGGGCCTATCAACAATCTCTTTTATTTTGGATCCACATAGATTATGAAAGATCTACATGAGTTGCATTTGACTACATCTGGCCTTTTCTTGAAATTTAATAAGCATTTATTAAGCATCTAGTATATGCAATGAATGGTGTCGGTCATTAGAAGAAATACAGAGATAAGACAGACAGATCCACTGCCCCCAAAGTCTGAGCTTTCTTACATAAAACTGGTAAAGTGATAAATACACTAAAAATTGGAACATCAAAAGTAAATAAGAGGAGAACAAAGTGCTACTGACATACTATGAGATGAAGAAATCACTTTCAGTGGCCAGGGAAAGGGGGAAAGGCTTTATGGAAAAGATGGCAATTTGAGTTGAACCTTGACAAGAGAACATCTAAAGGCGCCAAAGTTCTCCAAACTGCTTGCCTAGTTTGTCTAGAGGGCATGGTATAACAGCTTCCTGTTATCTCAAACTGAAAATGTTGCTTAGTGGCAGATTGGAGAACACCTTGAATAGCAGGCACATGCCATGGTTTCTCATTTTCCAAATGTAGGCTCCCTGAACATTATGGTAAGAAATGAAATGGCCGACACAGCTAAGACACTGACACTTCTGTCCTTTGGGGAAAAAAAAAAGTTTATTTCTATGTAATAAGGGAGCCCTCTAAAACAAATCTTTATTGACTACTAATGGGGTAAAGTTTTTAATCCTGCCTTGCCTCATACAGACAAACAAATTTGCCTGTTTAAATAATTATGGGAAGGAGAGGGGAAGATTTAAGAGAAAACAGAGAGGGGCTGCTTCAGTCTGAAGACCTTGAAAAGAAGAGAAGCTGGAGTTCCATGTTGGACCTCCCAGTTCTTTCCTGACTCCAGTCTCAGGACTGTGGGGAGAGCATGAGCTCCCTTGAGGTTAGTGGGATCACTGCCTATTCAGAAGGAAGAGCTTCAGTTTTACAATGCAGACCAAGCTGTTATTCACTGGCTTCTGTCAGGACAGGACTGGCCAACAGCAAAAGGATAGGACAAAATGAATATGGTTTGTCTATACCTTTACAGGTGGCTTTGCAGCTTCTGCCTACCTTTCCCTTATATTAGTGTATTCTAGACCTCCGTGTGTCATAATAGTTAGCAAGAACTATGACAGACAGTTTTCAACAAGCATATGAAATAAATGTGGCCCCTGAATAAAGGGCATGTGGCAAATGATTTTCCCAAGTGATTTCCATTTCCCTAAAACTGTCTTGCTTTAAGGCTACTCCAGGTAAGGCCAGTCTTCTACATAAGCAGAGAAGTGGCTATCAGCCAAGCTGATGTAATCTGAGGGGGGCCAGGAAGGCTTGAAAGAACTGTGATCTCATCAGTGTGGATGCTCACTCCACCAATGTAGATCACAACCCCTCTAACTTCATGAGTTTCTGTGGTCAAAACAACCCCATCTCAAATCAAAAACCCAAACCCAACCACATACCTGGTCACCAGCCTCCCCTAGATAACAGACACACAGTCTGTCATCAAAACCTTCAGGCTTGGCCAGAGCTTGCTCAGCTTTTGAGAACTTACAAAAAGACTTTAGTGGAGAATCTCTCTCTCTCTTCTCTCTCTCTCTCTCTCTCACACACACACACACACACACACAAAATTATATATATATGTATATATAGGTTATAGTGCCCCAAATTCCACTATTAGGGATCCATTTCTTTGGGGCTGACGAAGGTACTCCTTCTTCCTAAGCTAATAGACAAGGTGTTAGCTTATAGAGAGTTACCAGATAAAAGGTATAGTTAAAGCCCCAAATCCTCAGGCTTGCATTCAAGGCCTCCTCAAATTGGCTCTGGCCAATTCTGGTTTTGACTCCTACTACCTCCTCTCCACATTCTTAGGAGAAAGCTAAGTGGAATTCTGAATTACTCTCTGTCCTTCAGGTTTCTTTAGTTACAACATGTCTGTCCACAATGTCTTCACCCACCTTCAAGGTCCAACTCAAAGGCTGTCTGTCATGAAGCTTTCTCTAAGCCCTTGAGCTGAAAGTGCTTTCTCCTTTTATCTCTCTTCGAACATGTAGGCTCTTTATCACCAGTGACTTACCTTACTCATCTTTGTATTTCCCCAGTACACTGCCTAGCACACAGTAGAAAGCATTTAATAACAGCTAATCCATTCTGGAACCAAACTCTGGAATTTTCCCCAATGACTCAGCCATCAAATCAAAAGTGGTCCTTGCAAAATACTTACTGAATCTACCAGATGTTCTGTTTTATCTATCAGTAACTCCAGTCTTTCTCCTCGTTGGGCCACTAGATCTGGGGAGCAGGGAAGGAAGGAGGGGAGAAGCAGGTGAATAAGGAAATTGGGAAAGCAGAAAAGAAAGAAAAAGGCCAGTTTAAAATTCTGCCATTTTTGTTCTTGGTTATAACCAAATTTGTCTGATTCGATGGCTGGCACTTTTGCCAGCATTTGTTCACTACAGAACCATTCACACCCTTAAATCACTGGAAGGAATGAGAAAAACCAAAACATTAGCCCTCTATCTATAAGGAGATAACTGTTATTGCAAAATGTGAGGGAGATATGGAAGGAGCCTGTCCAATATAATTGAATAATTCTCCAATCATTTCTAATTAAATACCTAAATACTAACAACTATTTACAGTTATCAATAAAAGATCAAATTTGGAAACTAAAATTCAGATCCTCTTCAATGTCATTTTGAAAGATGACCAATTTAAGCACCACTAAACAAAAGTTTGAGCTAATTTTAAACTGTTTAGCATAAGCTAGTCTTGTAAGGTTTTGGAGATTAAGTTTGGGTTTGAGACAGTCAGGACAAAAATGGATTCCACAAGCTGGAGATGATGGCAGATTTCTTTTTTTTAAAGCACTGAAACTCAGTCATGCATACTTTTCTCTCTATAAAACTTGTATTTCTAAGAAAGTTATAGTTTAAGGTATAAATTTGCAAGGAGACATTTACCTCACCATTTTTTAAAATTACTTACCAATGTGACACCTCTGACACTGTTAGACTATTGTTGTCTTTTGGGGGAATCTGTCTTGCTCTGTGTCTAAGCATGGTCAGAAGATACAGAAGAGATATAAAACATTTAAGTGACCACACATGATCTCCCTGAGTAGACAACTGTGCTTGGGGGTAAAACAGACTGGGACAATCTTTCTAGCCAGTGCAGAATCCTGAGGAGTCCAAGCAGTTTGGCTCCTGCCCCTCCATTTGCCCAGAGGTTTCTCCTGCTAGACCACAAGCCATACCAATGTTTCGGACCATGATTCCTTTCAGTTCATCCACTTGGGCTTGAGTCTCTACCACTTTGTCCACGTTTTTGTTCTCAGAGTGATGTTTCTAGAAGAAAAGAAGGTTTATGTAAAGCAAACCAACAATATGCAATGAAAACTTATTTACACAGCAAAAATTAGTGAGAATGACAAGACTGGGAGAAATGTGCCTCTTGGTCGGAAACTTCATCATCACAGGTAGAAATAACACAGAAAGCAGAAAGAGACATTACAGGAAACAGAAAAGGAAGAATTAAGGTACCAAAATATCATTTTATACCACGGAAAAACTTTTTTAATTTTACAAGAAAATATAAAACATATCTGGGAGCCTGGGAGTAGAGAATAGAAAAGAGGCAGAGGAAGAATAAAGATCATTCAATACGACAGGAAAAAAAAAACCAAACCAAACCAAACCCAGGAATGAAATAAGAGGTGAGAAACTTTAACATCTGGGCCATCATTCATCCCTTTTGTATCTCTCTCTAAGATGGTTGAAACATTTTTGTGTTCATCTTTGATTATCTGCCACTGTTTTCAGTGAAAGAGAGAAAGAGAGAGAGAGAGAGAGAGAGAGAGAGAGAGAGAGAGTGTGTATATGAGTGTGTGTGTGTGTGTGTGTGTGTGTGTGTGTGGTGTGTTAACATAAGGCAGAAAATATGATAGCTGCACTTTTTGGTAGCAAAGAACTGGAAATAAATAGGATGTCCATTGATTGGGAAAGTTTTAAAAAAACTATGGTAAAGTGGATGAAATGAAAGAAATATAATATTAAAATATAAAGAATATAAAAAGAACTATAAAGAATTCAGAGAATCAGGTAAAGGCAGCCATGTGAGCTGAAACAGAGTGAAGTTTAATTAGAAAATGACTGAGATGATGGTGATCATGTAAATGGAAAAAAAAATAACAAAAAAGGAAATTTATCATTAGGTGATTATTATGGCCTCACGGCCTTCCCTTCCTTGCAGCCGGAGAGGACCTTGTATGAAAAAACTGCATGTACTATAAGACCCACCTGGTGTCTCTAAGTAGGGTTAACTTACTTAGAGATGAACTTATGGGGTGATGAACTTATTTTTAAAATATTCTGGTAACTGAACTAAACATAATTAGTTTCCTTTGTGAGCCTATGTATTTCATTTTAAGCATTTAAAAATATTATTCTGAGAAGAGATCCATAGGTGTGCCCAGACTGCCAAGGGGACCAGGACACAAAAAGGTTCAGAAAAAAGCACTTTTAAAAAGCTCTCTTTTGTATTTCACCCAGTTAGAAGGGGTATGGGAGTAAGGCAGGAGTAAGGGAAGAGGCTAAGAAACCTTTAGAAAAGATAGATTTAGAATGAAGGGGATTTAAAAGTTAAATACCTCATTTTTCAAAAAATAGGAAGTAGTTCTTTGTGAATGCACATCAGTCTCTTTAGAATGGAATGAAGAAACATTAGTAAGGATTTCTAGATTTGGGAGTCACCAATCAATCAATAAACATCTAAGCACCTACTTAAGCCACTCCATTAAGCACAGGAAATACAAAAGGAGGAGGAAAGCCAGGCCCACCCATAAGGGCTTACAATCAAAAGGCAGAGACAACATGCAAACAAATAAATACACAGTAAAGTAAGCAAAGTACAGGCCAAATAGGAAATAATGAACAGAGAGAAGGCTCGAATTAAGAGCAGTTTGGGAAAACTTCCCTTAGAAGTCAGAGATTTTGCTAGGATTGAAAGGAAGCCAGGGAGGTCAGCAAACGGAGTGGACAGGCCCAGGGAGAATGCCCAGAGCTGAGAGATGGAGGGGCTTGCTTGGGGGACAGCCAGGAGGCCCAGGTCACTGGATTCAAGAGTACATGAAGTGAATAAGGTATAAGAAGATTGGAAAGAGAGGAGGAGGCTAGCTTACTAAGGGTTTTGAATGTTGAACAGAGTATTCTGTATTTGATCCCAGAGGGGATAGGGGACCACTGGAGTTTACTGAGTAGGAGGGGGACATAATTGGACCAGAAATTCAGGAATATCACTTTAATGGAGGAATGGAGTCATTTTGCAGCAAGAAGATCTCTGTAACTGTCTGGGGAGTAAAAACTTTTCAGAATGTATCTTAGAATTTGGTGTCAGTTTTGATTGTCGACTTTCCCCTTTGCCGGACACCTACCTAGCTTCAGTCCTTTGTCTGCTTTCCCCGCCTCTGTGGGCCCTGCCTCCCATCCAGTGGGAGTTAGAAACAGGCTGAGCTCACCCCCACCCCCCACCCCTCCAACCAACGGGACTGAGGGACAATGGGGAAAATACGACCCTGCTGTATTATATTAGGGTTTAAAAACTCTGTTCCCTCCATATTGCGTGCCTCCTCTCCCTGATAAATCATGAAGAGGACTGCCTTCTTCTCCTGGGGGGAAGGAGGAAGAGAATAAAATTTCTTGTTTTTATCCTGAGAAATCTCTTGTGTTCTTGATTAAATTTTGAATGGGGTTTTTCATCCCACCCATAACTGTGTGAGCTAATGAGGTTACCAAGGGTGTGTACATGGAAAGAGAAGAGAGCACAACCTTATGAAAACCCAGAGGAGAGAGGGTGGTCAACAGGATCATATGCTGCTGAAAAGTCAAGAAGGCCACTGGATATGACAATTAAAGAGATCACTGGTAACTTTGGGGAGAGCATCTTCAGTCAAGGTACTTAGTCAGAAACCAGATTATAATGAATGCAAACAGTCTAAATCCTGAGTTAAGGTACTCATTCAAAGGCACACTGGCAGAAAATGGCAAATCCTCGACTTCAAACCCAATACATAATGCCATGGGGTGGGGTGTATGAAAAAGAGATTTTCTAAATCTCTGATTCTATGACCCAATGGGATTGGAATAAAGACTGGATTTTCAACTATTATACTCTGCTGACATTTTGATTTCTTCTAACTCAGAGAATTTTTTTAATTAGAAAAGGACTGCCATGGTCATCTGGTCCTGATCATACCTGAAAAGGAATCCTCACTCTTAACATTTCCCAAGTGCTCATTTAGTCTCTGCTTGAAGATCTCCAAGAAAGAGAAACCTGCTACCTCTCTAAGGAAGGGCTTTCCACTTCTGGATGGCTCCAACTGTTAAGAAGTTTTCCCCCAACATCAAGCTTCTTTGCAAATTCCAAAATGATCCTTCAGAGGTCAAACAGGACAGGCCCAACAGTCCTTCTCCTGAGTCTTCCCTTCTCCTGGATAAATATCCTCAGGTTCCTCACAGGACATAGGACATGGACTCAAGGCTCTTTACCATCATGGTAGACCTCTTAACCTGGGGTCCATAAACTTGTTTTAAAAAATATTTTGATAATGCTATTTTAACACTTTGTAATCTTATATATTTTATGCATTTAAAAACATTATTCTGAGGAAGGATTTGGCTTTACCAGACTTGCTGAAGGGACCGACAACACAAAAAAGTGAAGAGCTATCTAGCTTCTCAGGGTCCTTCCTAAACCATAACCCTAACCATAAGACAACATAATAGCACAGATAAGGTGTGATCAGGGAAGAGCACAGAAGGACTCTCTCCTCCTTATTCCTAGAAATTCTGCCCTTTGGAATGTAACAGACCAAGATCACTGGGCTGCCTCACAGGGTCACTCACAAACAGATTACTAAAGTCCGAGGAACTTTTTGAGACAAACTGATGTCTAACCATTTTCCCCATGGCCTCAGGAACAGTGGAAACTTACTGAATTTAAAGTCGGAGGACTTAGTACAAAGGCTAGATCAGCAGTACACTACCAATGTGCCCCTGACTGGATGAGTGAGTTCCTTAACCTCTCTAGGCTTCATTTCCTCATCTGTTATATGAGGCCTCTAGCTCTTTATCTAGCACTCTATTAGCCTATGACACATCTTGTACTTGAAGTTGAGTTTTGGAACCTAAGTCTAAGACTTCACATGCACTGAATTTCATCTTGTTAGATTCAGTATAATGTTCTAGCCATTCATTAAGAGCTTTCTGGATCCTGACTCTGTAATCCAATGTGTTAGTTTTCCCTTCTTTTTTTTTTTGGAGGGCAGTTGGGGTTAAGTGACTTGCCCAAGGTCACATGGCTAGCTTTTTTGTGTTAAGTGTCTGAGGCCGGATTTGAACTCAGGTACTCCTGACTCCAGGGCCGGTGCTCTACTCACTGCGCCACCTAGCCACCCCTAGTTTTCCCTTCTAATTTCCTGCCATCTGGAAAACTGATAAGGATACTATCTAGGGCTAGCTTTTATCCTAGTCACTGATAAAAATGTCCAACAGATGGCGCCAAGCACAGATCCCTAGGACACTCCACTGAAGACATCCTGCCAAGTAGAAATTGACCCATGAATGATTATTCTTCAAACCTGGCCTTTCCAACAGTTCCCAATTCATCTTATTGTACTATTGTCACCACAATATGTTGGGGATGTTTAATGTTCAATTAATGTATTCTTGAACGATGGGGACATCCTGTTTTATTAGAGGTTCCCTTGAATGAACAAGACAGCAGAGGTTATTCTCTGTACACCTTGGGCCTTAAACCCTCAAAATGATGACAATTATATCCCTATAGTGCTAGCATTTTAGGAAAGTTTATGAAGTTCTTTACAAACAAAAACTCATTAGTACTTCCAACAACCACCCTTTGCAGGAGGGCAGGTGGAGTAAACAGAGTGGAGTAAACTGAGGCTCAAAAAGCAAGTCAGTGTTGAATGGGATCTGAATCTTCAAATCTAACGCTATTCATTACAATAAAGGCAATGACCAAAGGAATAAATCAAACAAAATTTTTCAAGATTAAAATTTTCATCATAAAATGATATTTCTCCTATCTTTTAAAGTCTAGTTATGGAGCACAATAAATAATGTGCTGAATTTGGAGGCAGCAGACTTGTATTCAAATCTGACCTGTGTGATCAGCGGTAACCAACCACCTCACTGAGCCTTAGTTTCTTCATTTGTCAAATGCTAATACTATACTTATAACACAAATCTGGGAGGGTTGTTGTGAGGGAAGGCACTTTGTAAATCCTAAAATAGAAATGTGAATGATTAGCTTGGCTTGAACAATACACATATCCTTCATAAGGCATTCTGACTTGTCAGAGACCAAAATTCAACAAGCCATTTAGAATCATTCAGAACTGAAGTGTCCAAACTGGAAATAACACAACAGTCCATTATCTGTGACTTACAATAACCAGAATAAACAGAAACAATCATGTCATCAGAAAGTACTTATGACTGCAATCAGGTTCTGCTTTTGATAAAATAATACAGTCAAAATTTAAAAGCAAAAGGTCTACAGCAGCCCCCTCCATTTCCTTGCTGTAATTCCCTCTAACACAGTGGTTCTCAACTTTCCTAATGCCGTGATCTTTTAATACTTGTATGTGGGCAGATCTGCCTGGAGATGGATAGAGGAGCAGTATCTCAGTTCCTAAGACCATCGGAAATATGTGTTTTTTAGGTGACCCCGTTCAACCCCCAAAGGGGTGGCAACCCTCAGATTGAGAACCGCTGCTCTAATATCAAGAAATCTAGCTCTTAGTCTCCAAAACTACCATTTCTATAGCCCTTTATCTTTCCTGTAACTTCATAAGATCCACCCTCATATTCAAGCAATTCGGAAGGGTCACCTACTTGATAAGTCTTATGGCCTCTTATCAGTCCGAATTTTGGGGGTCCACCCTCTCCTCAAGATGCATCCTTGGGCTCCTATGAAGCTTCTTCTCCTGCTTCAGCTCTTCTTCCAGTCCCTTGCCATTTTACACACTTTCCCCATCAGGAACTAGATCCATTAATCATTGCTTCAACTATCACCTCTATACTGATGACTCCACAGTCTTAGTGATTTCTAACCTTAACTTGGCCTCTACCCACTAAACATTTCCATGAAGATGTCCCATTATAATCTCAAACAACATATGTAACCAAGAACTCATCCTCCTTCCTTCCCTCAATCAGTTAGTTCCCTTCCCTGCCTGACAGGTATCACCATTCTCCCAGGTTCAAAACCTGCCATCTCCAGCTCCTGCTTCTCTCTCGACACATCCAGTTACCAAATCCTGTTAGTTCTCTCTCCAAACACATCTCTTTCTTCTGTTATGATGTCTACTAGTCCTAACCTTTATCACCGCACACCTCAATTACTGTTAACCATCCTAGCTTGTTTCTCTGAATATGGTCTCTACCCCTTCCAATTCAGCCTGCCCACTGCAACCAGATTAAGCTTCCTAGTGAGCACTTTATAAATCAGGACATTTTACTGCTGTGAAAACCATTCAACCTCCCCCTCCTCCTTCACCCAAGGCACGACATCAAACTGGAAATCTTCTGCCTTATTAAATACCTATTATGTGCCATGCACTGTGATGGGTGCTGGACACACCAGGAGCAAAATAAAACAATCCTATTCTCTGGGAGCTTACGTTCTTTCAGGGGAAACAGTCTGTACACATCTAAGGCAATGCAGAGAGTGACAAGAGAATACTGGGTTGAGGCTCCTGGCTCCATGGTTTGCTTGAAGCAAGCAGGGCATCCATCCTACAACAATCTGCCAAGTCAAGCCCAGGACAGAACCTTCAGTGCCTTGACATCCATCTTTAGCTTCCCCTTCTGCTTTCTGGAAAACTCCACTGGACCCAGCCTATATCCATGGTCCAGTACAGTCCTGCTGCTATACTCACATTCTGGCCTCACTGCCTGATTGCAGCCAGTACTCAAAGGGTAATAAAACAGGAGTTACTAGCTGAGCATCATGATTTGGGTGAATGAGAGCAAGCACTCAAATCGAAATAAACATTTATTAAGTGCCTACTACGTGCCTGGCACTACTGTGCTAAGCCTCAGGGATATGCAGATGCAAAAGACAGCCCTTGCACTTAAGGAGCTTCCAATCTAAAGGAGGAGATGACATGCAAACAGATACAAAGCAAGTGAAGGGAGAAATAGGAAATAATTAACAGAAGGAAGGGACTGGAAGTGAGAGAGGTTGAGTGACTTCCAGTGAGAGACAGGATTTAAAGAAGACCAAGGAAGTCAGTAGTCAGAAAATGTCTGGAGCCAAGAGTTCGAAGAGCCAGGAGGCCAGTGTCACTGGGACAAAGAACATGTCAGGGAGTAAGGTGTAAGAAGACTGGAGAGGTAGGTGATGAAGGTTATATACTGAATGACGCACAGAGTGCTTGGTATTTTCTCCTGGAGGTGACAGTGAAAAGGAGCCACTGGAGTTTGCTGGGTAGGGGAAAAATCACTTTGGTGGCTGAATGGAGGAAGGAATGGGGTAGGGAGAGGCATGAGGAAAGCCGACCTTGTCCCCCTTTCTCACTCCCCAGCAAGCCGAGATAAGGGTCTGCACTAGGGTGGGAGAGAGGGGAAAAGGGGGAATATTCTAGAGATGTTGCAAAGGTGAAATGGACAGGCCTTGGCAACAGCCTGGACATGGGGGGTTAAGAGAGTGAGGAGTCTTGTTTTGATGCTTCCTTCGCAACATGACTAATGTGGAAATAGGTTTAATATGATTATACAGGTATAGCCTATATCAGATTGCATACCATCTTGAGGAAGGGGAAAGGGAGGGAAGAGGAAAAAATTCAGAACTCAAAATCTTATCAAAGTAAATGCTGAAAACTAAAAAGAAAGAAAAAAGAAACAAAAAAAGAGTGAAGAGGCCAGGCTGACTCCTAGGTTGTGAACCTGAGGGACTGGGAGGATGGTGGTGACATCAATGGTAACAGGGAAGGTGGGGGGGGGGGCGGCGTGGTGCTAGGTAGCACAGCAGATAGATTAGGAGGGCCTGGGCTCAGGAAGACTCATTTCCATGAGTTCAGGTCAGGCCTCAGACACTTCCTAGCTGTGTGACCCTAGGTACTTCACCCTGTTTGCCTGAGTTCCCTCATTTGTAAAATGAGCTGGAGAAGGAAATGGCAAACCACTCCAGTCTCTTTGCCAAGAAAACCCCAAATGGGGTCACAAAGAGTCAGACATGACAGAAAATGATGGAACACTGAATAGAAAGCAGGGAGGGTCCAGGGCAAAGACAACAAGTTCTGTTTTGGACAGGGTGAGTTTCAGATGCCCACTGAACATCCAGTCTGAGATGTCTGAAAGGTGGCTGGAGATGTAAGACTGGAGGTCAGCAGAGAGGTTGGGGCAGGGCAAGCAGATATGAAAATCATCATCAGAGATCAATCTGCTTCAGCTCAATCTGTGGGAGCTGATGAGATGCCCAGGTGAAGTCGATGGACCCTCTGGTAATTTTTATCTCAATTACTAGACCTCCATATGAGACTGTCTAGGTTAAGATCAAGATCTAATTTTCTAGCCCATTAACCCTACAGCACCCACAAGGAAGTTTTTATTTAAGGACATTTATGGGTGAGAAGTATCTACTGATAAGTAAAGTCACAGTCCTAGCTAAAAAAAAAAAACTACAGGGATTAGGTTAGTGTTTTCTATATTTCTTTAATTGTTTGTTATTTATAACTGCTGTACTGTCTTGCCTTCCTTCCATATCTAGATTTCTGAGTACTTTTGGTCTGGTCTGACAAAAATCTCAAGTGCTCAGTGGGATCTCTATAAATCTCATTTAAGTTTTACTTCTTACCTTGAGTGATCAGTAAGGGAGGCTTCAGGTTCTAGTAATCTTGGTTTGTGGCCACTGCCTGTCTATTTGGAAACTGGTATAATCTATTACTGATATGGGAACTCTAGTCTGGCTAGCCTCAATCAAAAAAAAAAATGAGGGACATATGATCACTGTCACAATATGTCCACTATAAAGATGTCCTGTATAATCACACCTACACAGCCTGTATTGAATTGGTTGTCTTTCCAGCGGGGGTGGGTGACAAGGGAGGAACTGAAAGAATCTACAATTTAAAGTTCTGCAATACCTGCAACTAGGAATTAAGATATACAGGGGCTGGGGTAGGGAGACCCTGCCTGCCTTACCAGAAAGTTAAGAGAACAGACCAGGGGAGGGGCTCTACAGTGGGATCGCTGTTTTGGGGATTGGAGTAGGGGAAAGGTGGGGAGAAAATTTGTAATTCAAAAATCTCATGAAAATGAATGATGTAAACAAGAAACAAATAAAACTTATTACATAAAAAAAAAATGTACTGACTGCAGTAACAGCCCAAACATCTTTGACTCCAGGGAGGAGCTTTTGATTCTGAAATATTGTATACAATTCAACAGTTAACTGTTGAAGCTTCACATACAAAGCAATTCTCTATGATATCTATAATTATTGCAATTCTGATGGCAAACTGGCTTTCCCAATAAACAGGACTTCGAGTGACTCTTTGATTAAACTTTCAAGTGTGAGATAATTTTAAAGAATGAACGGGCAGAGAAAGTGTTGGAATTTTTTATGCAGAAAGTTTCATAGCTTTCAAAAAAAATATGATCTCATTTCATCTTTATGTTCTCAGTACTGACCAGGCTGGGAAGGCAAAAATAAAGAGTCCTTTCTTTTTTGCATCTTTGCAGAAATTTATAGCATTGCAAACTAATTAAAGACGAAATGTGTGAACAGAAAGGAAGTCTGTTTACCATGCATTCCCCCAATCATGATGAAAATATAGTCCAAATGAATGGTGAAATATCCTAGTGGGTTTTGGGGGCTGCAGCCCCTTAGGACTTCTTCACACGAATGGCACTCCCTTCTATCACTCTTTCCCATAGTAAAAGATATACTATGTAAGGGGGAAAAAAAACATGATTTCATTGATTAGAAAGTAAACAGAACTGAAGTCAATGTAAAAGTTTAATCTCCAATAAAATCCAAAAGAGAAGAAAAAATAATTTTGTAGCTTTTAAGGCTTTTTCCTTGTTGTTCAATTGTTTCTCAATGGTATGTAATTCTTTGTTGTCACCATTTTGGGTTTTTCTTAATAAGGATACTAGAGTAGTTTGCCATTTCCTTCTCCAGTTCATTTTACATATGAGGAAACTGAAGCAAATAGGGTTAACGCACTTGCCCAGGGTCACACAGCTAATAAGTACCTGACACCAGATTTGAACTCAAGGAGATAAACCTTCTCGACTCCAGGTCCAGCACCCTATCCACTGCACCACCTAACTGCCCCCCAATTACAGTTCTTAAGATAAGAACTACCTGTTTTTAACTCTTCTCTCTAGCTTGGAAAGAAAGTGTCTTGTTTAAATCAAGAAGCAAATAATTTGAGAATAAGCAAAATACCGTGTCACTATGTTTCTTCTATGAATGATTTAAAAGAATTTGATTGCTTGGGTAAATTAAGAAGCAAAGTCACCTAAAGAGAACTGGAATAGAGTATATATTTATAAATTCTTATGAACTCAAATCGGAAAAGTTTGCCTGAACTTTAGGGTCTCAGGAACTGGAAAAATCAGGTCTGTTCTGGTGAGGTAAGAGGTCTCCTAAGATAAATGAAGGCTCCATCAAGACAGAATTGAAGAAACCGTTAGAGTGGAGTGCTCTCACCATTCCTGTGGTAGTGTTGACTAATCAAAGATATAGCCACTGAAAGACAGCCACCTGACCTGGATAATGGTGAATTTAACAACAAAGCTATTGCTTTAAAAGTCTAATTCTCTAATATCATCTACCCTGGGCTGCTATGGAAAAGTGAACCCAGGAAATTATACTGCTAGGCCCAGTCCTGACTCTTCATGGGAGTAGGACAAAAGGGTGGATGGAGGAAAGGTCTGTGTAAAGGGTCTCACTGGTGGCTGTAGCTGTAGTAAACCTGTCTGGTGCTACATTCTCTTCAGGCCCCAGACCACTCAGCCAAATCTCTAGCCATGGTCCAAGAGTCAGTATAAATAAAATTTGTACCTGCTGTCCCTTAAGGCTCCCTCCTAGGCTCATCAGGCAACTTGCAGCTTAGTCCACTTGGAAGATCTGCCAGGACCCCATCCATTAGGATATCCTTTAGTCACTAGGGACACTATAGCTGCTAAAGTGCAGTTACATTTACCTTTCTCATAATGAGCAGAATCATTACTAAATCAAGCAAAACAACATTCTTTAAGTGCTAGGTCTTCACAGGCAAGGGCCCATTGTGCTTATGGAGTAGGGAGGGAAAAGGAGGAGAGAGGCAGCCCAAGCTTTGGAGCTGCGACTGGAGACTTCGGTTTCTAGCAATATCACTGCCTGCTTATGAAGAACACAAATGGCGAAGGTCCTTCTTGTGCCCTATCTTGTTAAAGGATCCATCTAGAATTAACCAACTCATGATGGGCAACATAGGATGAAGGGTAATACATGTGTGTGAAGCCAAGCAACAGAAGATTCCTGAAAGAATGCTACTGTGAACAGCTTTTAAGATTCGGATTACACAGTAGTAGTGAACACTGTTTATTCCATTACAAATCAAGATTCAGTACAATATTCGCAGTATCAACAATTCACAATATTATATACAATATTTAGAACAAGGAA
>CM053602.1:61020626-61057128 GCA_028646575.1 Pseudocheirus occidentalis | reverse complement strand
GTAGCAACAGATGTGCTTTCTGTCTTGTGGAGAGTTTTGGAGCTAGAAAATCTGTTTAGCGTCCCATTTTATGAGTTTTTTAGCGTGTTTGAGTGGGAGCTGTGGTGCTTTGCTGCTTCTATGCCGCCATCTTGGCTCCGTCCCCCAGCATTGACTCTTGCCATTTTTGGGGGGTCGTTTTTGCTCATTTGCAGAGTTTTAGTTGGAATCTTGGGGTCCTTTGGATTTGAAGCATTCTTTCATGAGGTTGTGAACCCTTTCTTCTTTTGAGAACTCTTTGTTCATATCTTTTGACCATTTATCTACTGAGATATGACAATTAGGTGTATGTATGTATGTATGTATATGCATATAATGTATGTATGTAGGCATTCAATATATTATATATGTGTATGTATGTCTGTATGTGTGTATGTATAAGGTCAGGAATTCTCCTGCCTCGGGAACCCTGTGCCTCCGCATAACCGTTGAGTGAATTTTTTTAACAAAAGAAAAGGCCAAGGAACGCCAGAATGATTATAAGAATTTAATTAATCGTTATAATTACTAACAAAACAGGGGTGATCTGGGGCAGCTGCCAGACAGTTCAATGGAGACCCTGATCCGTGAAAGAAGCCCCAAAATCCTCATGGTAATTATGGAAAACACAGGGAGGAGAAGCTAGAGGGTGCATCACTACTGATTGGGTGATATTTTTGGTTTTCTGGTTAGTAATGACTTGGGTGTTAAGTCAATGTTATGTCCAAACATAAGTTTTTGTAGTGATCATGTACCAGTCACATATGGGTCATTTTATTCTTGTTTTGGCTTTCATAGGTCATAGTATCTAAGTTTTGACTCGTGTCTAAAATATGAATCAGTATCTAAGTTATGATTTTTTACAGGTCACCATATTCTGGCTTCCACCTTTCACAGAATTTAAGCTTTTATGGGTTTTCAATGATTACTGTATTTTATGGCTTTTCCCTAATTAGGTCCCTACAGTGTGTGCGTGTGTATATACATGTATTGTTTATACATCTTGGATACCAAACCTTATCAGAGAAATTTGACAAAAAGCCTTTTTCCAATTCAACTACTTTTCTTCCTATCTTAGGTGCATTACTGTTGTCTCTACAGAAGCTTTTTAGTTTTGCGTAATCAAAGTTATCTATTTTATCATTTGTAGTTGCTTCTAACTCTTGTTTGGTTAAGAACACATCTCCTACATGTAGCCGGGAGAGGTATATGATCTATTTTTCTCCTATTTTTTTAATCATATGATTTATAATAATAAGGTCTCCTGTCTATTTAGAATGTATTGTGGAATATGGTGCAAGTGCTTGTATAAGCCTAATTTCTGCCAGACTGCTCTTTAGTTTTCTTGGTAGCTTTTATATAAAAAGGAGTTTTTCCCCTAGGTAAATTATATTTTCTACTTTATCAAACACTGGGTTATCGAGTTCTTTTGTTTCTGATTCTTTCTTGTGTAGTCTATTCCATTGATCTTTCTATTTTTTTTAAACCAATACCAGATGACTGCTGCTTTAAAATGTAGTTTGAGGTCTGGGAGTGTTATTCTGCCTTAATTCCCAGCTCTTTTCATCATTTACCTTGATATTCCATGTCATTTGTTTTTCCAAATGAATTTTGTTATTATTTCATCAAGTTCTTTAAAGTATCTCCTTGGTAATTTAATTAGTATAGCATTAAAATATAAATTATTTTATTGGTGCAGCTCAGCCATAGGCACTGAATATTACTTCAGCTTTTAAGTTATTCTGTATTTCTTTAAGGAGTATTTTGTAATTGAACTTATAGAAGTCTTCTGTGTGTTTTGATATGTAGGTCTATTTTGTTTTATGCGTTCTGTAGTTATCTGGAACGGCATTTCCTTTTCTATTATTGCCATTTGTATTTTTTATTATTATATAGGAATTCAGTGGATTTTTGAGGATTTATTTTGTAGCTGTAACAATAATGCAGTATTCACAACATCCATGGTAGTTATGAATATGCTGGTATAGTTGTGAATCACAAAATGTAGCAAACTCTCCACATGGAGGGCAGAACCAAAGCCTTTATTCAAATACCAGAAAACTGAGTCCCAGAACCAGAAAGCCAAAGTTATTACAGTAGTCATGAAGTTGATACACATGGTTAATGCAGTGAACACCCACATTCCCAAGCCTCCACAATAGAACAGGCTCCCTCAAGCAGGGATCCTTCTCTCACTCACAGTAGCTCCTCACCCTGGTTGTTGGAAGTTCTCAGCAGAGGGCAAATGTTCCAGAAGGAGGGTCTCAGCAAAAGGGTGCAGCATCCAGGTGCTCACTGAGAGAAAATGTAACTGTCCTGCTGGTTCTCTTCCTTAAATACAGTATAGCTCCTCTCCTTCTTCTCCTTCCTGTTAAGGTGTTAACTACTCCCAAGGTGTTAACTACTTAAATAGCTTAAACAAGGTGTTAACTTGAAATAAGGTGCCAAGTGCCTGTTTACTAAGTGCCAATACAAAGAGGCATGGAAGATCTTCAGATTCCATTAACATTACAGTAGCCTACAACTTTACTAAACTCAATTAGTATCTTTACTGATTCCTTAGGATTTTACAAATATACTATCATGTTATCAGCAAATAGAGATAGTTTTACCTCCTCCTTATATGTCTTTGGTTTCTTTGGCTTTACTGCTAGGATTTCCAGAACTGTATTAATTAATAGCAGAGAAAGTGGACATCCTTGCTTCACTCCTATATTTACTGGAAAACTCAAAATATTCTGTTTGACATTCAAAAACATTCATCATTTAGCCCTCTCCTCACGTTTTCAGTCTTCTTTTTTCCATTTAATATTTTATTTTTTCCCCATTACATATAATATTAATTTTTAACATTTGTTTTTTTAAATTTTGAGTTCCAAATTCTTTCTCTCCTTCCCTTCCTCCCTCCCTCACTGAGAAGGCAACCAATTTCATATAGGTTATACACGTCCAGTCATGCAAAACATATTTCTGTATTAGTCATGTTGTAAACAAAAACATGCCCCCCCAAAAAGCAAGAAAAATAAAGGTTTTTAAAAAGCATGCTTTCATCTGCATTCAGATTCTACCAGTTCTTTCTCTGTAGTTAGATAGCATTTTTTTTCATCACACGTTCTTTAGAATTGTCTTGGATAATTTTATTTCTGAGAACAACTGAGTAATTCACAGTTGATCATCATACCATGTTGCTGTTACTGTGTACAATGTTCTCCTGATTCTGCTTATTTTACTTTGAATCAATTCATGTAAGTTTTTCCAGGTTTTTTGAGAGCATCCTGCTCTCATAATTTCTTATAGTGTATTAGCATTCCATTACATTCATATACCACAATTTGTTTAACCATTTCCAATTGATGGACATCCTCTCAATTTCTTAGTCTTTGCCACCATAAAAGAGCAGCTATAAATGTTTTTGTACATTTAGATTATTTTCCTTTTTTAAAATTGTAATTTTACCTTTATTTTTATTTTTTGCTTTTTGGAGGAGGGAAGGTAGGGCAATTGGGATTAAGTGACTTGCCCAAGGTCACAGGGCTAGTTTTTTGTGTTAAGGGTCTGAGGTCACATTTGAATTCAGGTCCTTCTGACTCCAGGGTTTGTGCTCTATACACTGCACCACCTAGCAACCTCTCCTTTTTGTTTTTTATCTCTTTGGGATACAGACCCAGTATTGCTGGGTCAAAGGGTATACATGGTTTTTTAGCCTTTGGGGCACAGTTCCTAATTGCTTTCCAGAATAGTTGCATCAGTCCACTATGTATTAGTGTCTCAATTTTCTCATATGCCCTCCAACATTTGTCATTTTCCTTTTCTATCATATCAGTCAATCTGATAGGTATAAGGTGGTGCATCAGAATTATTTTAATCTGCATTTCTCTAATCAATAGTGATTCTAGATCATTTTTTTCATATGACTATAGATAGCTTGGATTCTGCCTGTTCATATCCTTTGACCATTTATCATTTGGGAATGACTCTTATTTTTATAAATTTGACTTCTCTCTATATATTTGAGAAATGAGACCCTTATCAGAGAAATTTACTATAAAAATTGTTTCACAGTTATCATGACTGTGTATTTCCCCCATCCTGTTTTCTCTCTGTCTATTCCCTCCAATTGAAAAAGCTTTCCTGCCTCTTTTATGTGATATAATTTACCCCATTCTACCTCTCCCTTTCTTTCTCCCACTACATTCCTCTCTCACCCTTTAATTTTATTTTTTAAAGATATCATCCCTTCATATTCCACTTACACCTATGCCCTCTGTCTATATATGCTCCTATATGTCCTAATAATGAGAAAGTTCCTAAGAGTTATAAGTATTATCTTTCCATATAGGAATGTAAACAGTTTAACCTTACTGAATCCCTTATGGTTTCTCTTTCATGTTTCCTTTTTTATGCTTCTCTTGAGTATTGTATTTGAAAGTCATATTTTCTATTCAGCCCTGGTCTTTTCATCAGGAATGCTTGAAAGTCCTCTGTCTCATTGAATGTTTGTATTCCTCTGAAGGATTCTGCTTGCTTTTGCTAGATAGGTGATTCCTGGATGATCTGGAGAGGTGTGTTTACTATTCTCTTGATCTGTGCTCTGGTCTGTGAGTGAGCACAAGACCCTGTTTCTGACCAGGGTCCCTGCTCCCCTGCTGCCCCAAACTCTGGTGTGCAGTGCTCCCCTTTGCCCTGGGACTGAGACCCAGGATTGTCACAGGAATAACACCCCTGCCGCCAGTGCCCTAAAGACCCTTGTAATGTCCTTCTGACCAGTTGTCTGACTCCCTTACAGTCTGTGGGCTGAGAGCTCCAGAAGCAACTCTTGCCATTGCTATTTCAGTTGCTCCCAAGGCCTGATGTTGGTTTATTGGGGCTGCCTCTGTGCTCACACAGCTGGAGCTAAATTATGCTCCTCTCTTACCCTGGTATGACAGACCTTTCCTGCCATACTTCTAAGTTGTCTTGGGATGGAACATTGTTTCACCCTGCCATTTTGTAGGTTCTGCAACCTGAGAATTCATTTTGAGGTGTTATTTAAAGCTGTTTTCAAGGGAATGTGGGAGAGCTAAGGCAAGTCTTTGCTTTTTCTCTGCCATCTTACCTTCACCCTCCTTTCCAGTCTTATACTTTTCTCCTTTTCACATAACCTTCAATTCAGTGACACTGGCTGGCTTAATCTGTTGGCTGCTGGCATTTTCTCTGGCTGTCCTACATATCTGGAATGTTCTCTCACCTCTGTTCAAACTACTGAACAGCATAGCTTCCTTTAAGCTCCAACAAAAATCTCACTTTCTATAGGAAGCCTTCCCTAACACCTTTCAATTCCAATACTTTCCCTCTTCTAATTGCTTCCTACTTATTTATATACAGCTTACTTTGTATATATTTGTTTGTATGTTGTCTCCATTAGATTTTAAACTCATTGAGGGCAGAGACTGTCTTTTGCATTTTTTATATACCCAGCACATTGTAGGCTCTCAATAAATATTTATTAAATTGAATTAGACCAGTCTCAGAAAATAAAATGGAACAGCCAGTAAAGGAATTACCAATGAAAAAACTCCTGGTCCCGATAACATGACAAAGTTCTGCCAAAATTTTAAAGAATAATTAATACCAATAGTAAATAGATTATTCTAAAAGTTAAGGAAACACCCTGCCAAATTGCTTTGATGAGACAAATGTAGTCCTAATAACTAAATCAAGGAAGGGCAAATGAAGGAAGGAACAGTAGGCCAATATCCTTTGTAATGGAAATGGGAATTTGAAGATCTTCCCTGCCCTTTAATACATCTAGGGGGGAGTTTGAAGACCTGCCCTGCTTTGAAAGTAAACTCTGCCCCAAAATAGGCTGAGTCACATGGAGCCTGTGATGGAGGGAATTTGCTGAAGGGAAACAGAGTCCACAGGAAGCTGGTAGTCAGAGCCAGAGAGATGGTGGGAGAGAGAGGAGATTCAGGCAAGGAGTCAGATAGGCTCAAGAGTAGATATTGCTCTAATATGTGGTTCCCAGTGTTATTATGTCTTTTTAATATCTTTGATACTATGATGGAGTTAGCTTACTGGTTTTGGGATTGGGTTTTCTGGTGTCTAAATAAATGTTTCGGTTCTGTCCTCTATATAGAGAGTTTTGAATATTTTGTGATTGAATGTCATTTATAGTCACAGTCTTTATTGTGATTGTGGGCACTGTAAATATTGCATTGGCACTACATCACTCTAAGTAAAATCCTGTGAAACAGACTATATCAATTTATCTAAGACATCATTCTTTATGACTAAGTTGGATTTATAGCAGAGAGGCAACGATGGCTCAAAAATAGGAAAACAATCAACAGCATCAATTACATTAAAAACAAAAACATCGACAACCACATGCTTATCTCAACAGAAGCAGAGAAAGCCTTTGATGAAGCATAAAACTTATTTGTAGTTGGCGCCCCCCCCCCAATAGCTCCAGCAGCTGTGATAACCACAGTGATTTGGGACAGAGCTTTCCCCTCTGGAAGCAGAGTTCCACAGAGGTAAACAATCAAGTAATTAATTGGCAACAAGAGCAGGCAAAGAAAGCAAAGTAAGAACAGCAATTGGACTCTAGAAGCCTTTCTTGGGGACAAAAAGGATCAAAGCATGGAATGGGAGGAAGACAACACAGTCAGAACTCCCACACCAAAAGCTTCCAAGAAACATGAAGAATGCCTACAAACCATAGATCAGCTTAAGAAAGATTTTGAAAACCAAATGAAAGAAGTGGAGGAAAAATTGGGAGGAGAAATTAAAATGATGCAAGAAAATCATGAAAAAGAGAGTCAACAACCTGACTGAAAAAAAAGAGAGTCAACAACCTGACACCTTAAAAAAAAGATTAATTCAAATGGCAAAAGAGGCCCAAAAAGCCAATGAGGAGAAGAATGCCTTAAAATGTCAAATTTGCCAGATGGAAAAAGAATCTCAAAAGTTTATTGAAGAGAATAATTCCTTCAGAATCAGAGTGGAACAAATGGACGCAAATGACTTTATGAGAAATCAAGATACTATTAAATAGATCCAAACAAATGAAAAAAATAGAAGGAAATATGAGATATCTCCTTAAAAAAACCACTGACCTGGAAAATAACTCCAGGAGAAACAATTAAAAAATTATTGGATTACCTGAATGCCATGTTCAAAAAAAGAACTTAGAAAACATCCTTCAAGAAAATCTCAAGGAAAATTGCCCTGATATTTTAGAACCAGAGGGCAAAATAGAACTTGAAAGAATTCACTGATCATCTCTCAAAAAAGGTCCCCAAAAGAAAACTCCTAGGAATGTTATAGCCAGATTTCAGAGTCCTCAGATCAAGGAGAATATATTACAGGCTGCCAAGAGGAAGAAATTTGAATACTGTTGAAACACAATTAGAATAACCCAGGATCTGGTAGCTTCTACATTGAGGGACCAAAGGGCCTGGAATATGATATTCTGGAAATCAAGGGAGCTAGGATTAAGACCAAGAATCACCTACCCAGCAAAACTGAGTATAATGTTGCTGGGGAAAATATGGTCATTCAGTGAGGTGGAGGACTTTCAAGCATTCTTGAGGAAAAAATCAGAACTGAATAGAAAATTTGACATTCAAACATAAGAAGCATGAGAAGGTAAACATAGAAAAGAATTCATAAGGAGCTTATCAAAGTTGAACTATTTACATGCCTACATGGAAAAACGATAATTGTAACTTATGAAACTTTTCTCAGTATGAGGGTAGGGGAAGGGAATACAAAAGTATATATACATACACATGTCTATATAGGAGGGTTTATATATGCATATGAACACATCTGAATATGTGTATATATGTGTACATAGAGGGCACTGGATCAATTGAATAGGAAGGTATAATACTTTAAAAGGGGAAATTCTGAGGTGGGCGAGGAATAGAATGAGAGGAGACAAGGAGAGACAGAATGGAGTTAATCCTCTCATATAGAAGAGGCTAGGGATAATTGTTATAATGGAGGGGAAGAACAGGAAGACAAAAGGGAAAGGATCAGCCTTACTCTCATTGAATTTGGCTTAGGGAAGGAATGACATTAAACTGGGTATCTTGCCACACAGGAGAATAGGGGGATGAGGATGAGAGGTGGGATGACAGAGGGGAGGGCAGGGTGTAGGGGGGGAGGGTTGCTGGAAGCACGCACTTCTATAAAGGGAGAGGGACAGGGTAGAGAATAGAACAAGGTGGGGTCAGGATAGGAAGGAGGGACATATAATCAGTCTCTCACAATATGTCTATCGTGGAGATGTTCTGTGTAACTACACATATACAGCCTGTACTGAATTGCTTGTCTTTCCAGTGGGGGTGGGTGATGAGGGAGGAAGGGAAAGAATTTAGAATTTAAAGTTCTATAATCAAATATTAAAAATATATATATGTGTATATATGCATATATGTTTATATGTATATATGTATACATAATTATTTACTACATGCAACTGGAGATTAAGATATATAGGCACTGGGATAGGGAGACCCATCCTGCCCTACCGGAAAGTCAGAGGGGCAATGGGGGAGGACATAGGAGAGAGCAGATTGGGGAAAGGGCTATACAGTGAGATGGCTGTTTTGAGAGGTGGGTACCAGAAAGATGGGGAGAAATTAGTAACTCAAAATCTCGTGGAAATGAGTGATGTAAACAAGAAAATAAATTATTTAATTTTATTTAAAAAAAAGAAATAAAACTTATTTTTATTAAAAACCCTCCAAGCCTCTGTGTCTATAGCACAGAGGGACCATGTGATATGTAAATTTTATATTGTGATATGATAAACTTTGTATTGTTTGGTATTATTATTTGTAGCTATGATAGTAGTTTGATATCATATTAGAATGATAGAACTCCAATATGGAGTTACTTAGGCTAAGTGGTCTTACTGCCTATAGAAACATAAAGGGAAAACAGACACCTGTACTTTTCCACTGCAACTCTGTATCAGGCAGATAAAACTCACAGCTTTTTAATTGAATGAACTTGACCTATTGTAGGGGCCTTGAATCATTCTCTTTCCACTGCCTTAGATAATTAATGTTACATGCTCCCACAAGTTTATGGTCCTAATAAAGAAACTCCCCCTACTTAAGCTTTACCTAAACTTGGTATCAATAAGGGACTGAACTTTTCCATCACTTCTGGGTCTGAATAATAATAGCCCTTCCTACATCTGGCACTGATTATCTATTCTTAACCAAGCCTATCCTTAGGGTATATAATCTTACTACCTAAATCCCAACCATGAGTATGTTTTCTCCCTAGCATATCTCCCTAACCCTCAGGCTAGGGTGAGTTTCTTGCATGTGGGAACAAACTTGTATGTTTATATTGCCAAAGTACGTGTGTGTGCGCGCTTTGTTTGCCTGCTTGCTGCATCATATAACAATAAAGTTTGTGATTGATCATATCATTTTCCTGAGCGCCAGTTTTCCATAAATGGCAGACCCAGGCACTTGTTTTAACCCAAACCATGAGACCAAATAAACCTGACCTTTATAAGATCATTAAAAGTTATCTAAAACTAAAAGCAAACTTCTTAAGCAACGAGAATGCATTAGAAGCTTTCCCAGTAAATATGAGGGTAAAGTAGAGACACCTACTCTCCCAGCTGTTGTTTGATATAGTTCTAGAAATATAGTAAGCAATAAATTCTAATATTAGGTAACAAAAAAATTAAAGGCATAATGATAGGCAGCAAGGATATAAAGCCATCTTTTTTTGCTGATAACAGCGTGACTTATTTGTAAAATTCTAGGGAATCAGTGAAGATACAAATTGAGATAATAACTTCAGCAAAGCTTCAGACTACAAAATAAACCAGGCCTGCATAATATACCACCAGCAGGCTGCTTGCAACTTGTCAAAGGATTTGGGGTGGTACATGAAAAATTTGGAGGATGTAAAACAGGCCTGCACAACATACTGCCTGCAGGCTGCTTTAGTGTACTGCAAGGGGCCCAAGCCTTATGTTGTGCAGGCTTCACTTGGGAGAAGATTCATGCAAGCGAAGTAATTAACCCTGAAGTTGATGAAATCTTTAGAAGAAGGACCCCCCTCCCTGTTTGAGGCACTCCCCACTTCATGAACCTTTTGAGTGCTGATATTTCTAAGTGTTACTTATATAAGACTGTGTTTATGGTGTTTGTAATTGTACAGTGAAAAATGAATGAAAGAAATAAGGAGGGTTTGAAGAACTCATTTAAAATAACAGTACCTGTACTCATTTAGAGCTGAACCATCTTTTGGGTTATCTCTAATAAATTGTCTTCTTCTGTCTGTTTCTTTTTGAATGAAATTCTGTACTGTGTATTTTTACCAGGTAAGTGTTAAGAGTTGGGGGTGGCTAGGTGGCACAGTGAATGTGACCTCAGACACTTAACACTTACTAGCCATGTGACCTTGGGCAAGTCACTTAACCCCAATTACCCCTCCAAAAAAAGGCAAAAAAAAAGAGTTTAAGAGTTTAAGATATATAGACAACTAACATATGCATATGACTAAAAGCCACTCCCCAATAGAGAAGTGAACAAAGGGGTATGAACAATTATTCTCAAAAGAAGAATTGCAAAATATTAACAATTATATGACTGAATGTTCCAAGTCACTAATAATAAGAGAAATGTAAATCACAACAACCCTGAGGTTCCATCTCACACTCAGCAAATTTGCAAAAGATGGTGGTAATCAGTGTTGGAAGGGTTGTTGGAAGATAGGTACACTAGTACATGGTTGGTGGAGCTGTGAGTCAGTGCAACCATTTTGGAAAGTAATGTGCAATTATGAAAGTAAAGTGTCTTAAAATATCTGTACCGTGTGACCTAGAGATTGTACTACTGGGCATTTATAGCCCAAGGAGGTCATTAATAAGAAGAAGGTCCTCATATACATCAAAGTTAAGCACTTTTTATGGTAGCAAAGAATTGGAAATAGATTACCATCGATTTAGGAATGGCTAAACAAATTATGGTACATTGGAATATTTGGTACATTGGAACACTTCTAGGGCTGTATCCCAAAGAGATCATAGAAATAGGAAAAGGACCCATATGTACAAAAATTTTTATAGCAGCTCTTTGGAAATCAAGGGAATGCCCATCAATTGGGGAATGTCTGAACAAGTCATTGTATATTAATGTAATGGGATACTATTGTGCTATAAGAAATAAGGAGCAGACAGACTTCATAATAACCTGGAGAGATTTATACAAACTGTTGCTTAGTGAGGAGAGCAGAACCAGGAGAACATTGTACACAATTACAGACACATCCTATCTGTGACTAACTTTGATCGACTAGGCTCCTCAGCAATGCAGGGTTATGAGACAACTCCGAAAGACTCATGTTGGAAAGGGCTATCCACCTCCAGAGGTGGATACAGACTCTGAATGCAGATTGAAGCAAATTGCTTGCTTTCTCTTTTTTTGTTTTGTTTTATTTTGTTCCTTCTTTCTCATTGTTCACTCCATTGATTATAACTCTTTACAACTTGACTAATGTTTAATGTGAAGGTATTTGTAGAACCTATGTTGGATTGCATGCCACCTTGGTGAGGGAGTGGGGAGGAGAAGGAGGGAAGAAAATTTGGAACTCAAGGGATTGTGGAACTGAATGGTGTAAACTAAAAGTAAATAAATAAATTTTTAAAAAAAGAAAGAAAAGAAAAAAAGAATAACATAGCCATCCAAGCTTAAATAGCTTTTTGAAAGGGTTTTCCTCCTGCTAAGGTGGTACAATAAGAGCAGTCAGGAAAAAATCATGCCCAAAGTGTGCCATGATCTCACCTAGTCTAGACTAGGAATGTAGCTGTGTCAGAGAGCACACAGAGAAAGGGAGAGTTCATAGCTCTTGGTTTCTGGAAACTCCCTTGCATTTTTAGGAGGCTTAGGAAGTTCTCTATAAGCATGAGGGATCTCTTTGCAGGAATCTTTTGTTGAAGCATGAACCCAGTCTGCCCTTGGCTTCCTACGATACAGACATTGACAATAATAGCTCTTATGGAAAGGCCATTTAGAATTTCAGTGGAAAGAGGAGAAGTCCAAATTCATCATCTATCATAGATGGTACTTCTCTGGTCAAAATGAATGGGGAAGAAATGTGCCCCCCCCCATTTTCCCATACAATTCCTTCTCAGGGGACTTTCCACCAATTTCTAGAATTTCTGGAAATGTGTATGTGATCACTGAGACATGCTCAACTTTCCTAAGATTATCTAAACAAAATTATTGAAGAATGATGTTTGAAGGCCTTTTCACATTTTGTCTAAGTTCTTTTGATTGCTTGATTTGTGGTCTTAGTTGAGGTTTTACTCCACTTGCCAAACTATACCCTGACTACCAATCTCTTCAACCTTACCTCAGAGGTTTTGGCCTTCTCAACCTTCTTTTGATCTTCTGATTCTTCTTGCACCCTTACTCTCAGCTTAAGGCAGATGTGGGGAAGCCATGGCTTGTGACCTTCTAGGTCCTTGGGTGCAGCCTTTTGACTGAGTCCAAGTTTTTTTTTAAATTTTCTTTTGGAGGGCAATTGGGGTTAAGTGACTTGCCTGAGGTCACACGGCTAGTTTTTTTTTGGGGGGGGGTAGAGTGTCTGAGGCCAGATTTGAACTTAGGTCCTTCTGACTACCAAGGCTGGTGCTCTATTGACTGTGCCACCTAGCCGCCCCCTGAGTCCAAGTTTTACAGAACAAATCCTTTTATTAAGGGGATTTCTTCTGTGAAGTTTGGATTCAGTCAAAGGGCTGCCCTTGAGGACCTAGAGGGGATTTGTTCTGTGAAGTTTAGATTCCTCAAAGGGACCCACTTGAGGACCTAGAAGGCCAGGTATGGCCTCTGGGCCTCAGGTTCCCCGCCCCACCCCAGGCCCTACAGAATCCCGAACTAAACTTTGTATTTTATGCCCTTGCCTTTTCTTTGCCCATTGCTGCTACTATTCAAACATCCAGGGCTGCTCTTCCCTCCAGAAAGCCCTTTCTGCTGCTGGACACTTGATTTGTTTGTTTTATCTGTGAAAGTTCCTTTAGTAGAAGCGCACTGTCTTTAAGGTTAGAAATACATCAAACTCACCCTAATCTCCCAGTCAACAAATTTCCACTTTGTGACTTTCTAAGCCAGACTGAACTATGGGAAGGATACAGACTTCTCCCAAGATGTCTTATCTGCCTTGCAAAAAAGACACTGTCAGAGAATGTGATTTGGATTCCTAGAACAGGGTTTAAGTTCTAGGCTTAGAATCAGGGATAAAGTCCACCTCACAGGGACTGGTAAGAATATGTTTAGATGTTGTGGATCTGATAAATTTGTGCTTCAAACTGCCTGTGGAAGGTTACTGAGAAAACCTGCCATGTATAACTTTTCAAAGAGGTAACTGGGACAACATAGAAAGACTAGCATTGGAAACAGCCAGTTGGTCATTTGCAGTATTAGGACTACTACTTAGGAGCAGCTAAGTGGTGCTGCAGTGGATAGAGCATCGGTCCTGGAGTCAGAAGGACCTGAGTTCAAATCTGACCTCAGATACTTGACACACTGGCTGTGTGACCCTGGGCAAGTCACTTAACACCAATTGCCCTGCCTTTCCCTCTCCACAAAAAAGAGACTACTACTTACAAATGTGATTTTAGACTCTTTAAGCTAAGGTGATTGCCCAGCTATTTATTTACCTGGAGGTGCCTATCAACTGTGCCCCAAGGTAAAAACATCTTTTTCTTCTTTCTCATGGTTCATTCCATTGCTTCTGATTCTTCTTTACAATATGACTAATGTGAAAATATGTTTAATATGAATGTTTATGTAGAGCCTCTGTCAGATTGCTCACTGTCTTGGGAAGGGGGAGGAAATATAAAACTCAAAAGCTTGTGGAACTGAGTGTTCAAAACTAAAAATAAATTTAAAAAAATCTTTGACCAAAATGTTCATAAGATCATAGAGTTAGATCAGGAAGGGACCTTGGATGCTGAGTCCACTCCTCTCCTCTACTCCATTTTGTAAGCTGAGAGAGGAAGTGACTTGCTTAGGGTCACATAGCTAGAGAAGAGATTTGAACCTAAGTTTTCCTGACTCTAGGTTCAGTGCCCTATTCACTCTGCCAGTATTCAAAGGGGCAAAGCTTTCTACCACTACATATTTCTCCTCACTCTCTCAGGATCATAGTTAGAAGGGATCTTAGAGGACATTCTATTCCCCTCATTTTACAAATGAGGAAACTGAGGCTCAGGGAGGTATGGAGATTTGTCCAAGGTCACCCCCTAGTCCCAGATCCAGGATTCCTCTCCCCATATTCACACTAACAGAGTTCACCACCCGCTGTTCTGCCGTTCTGTAGAAGCTTATTCTGCACTACTGAATAGCAGGAATCAGATTCTAAATAGCAGAATCACTCAGTTGTGAATTCCAGCTCTCTCACTTACTATACTAACTTAGAACTATAATCCTAGGTTGGACTTTGACATATTTGTAGCTTTAGCAGAGCCAGCTGGTGGCACAGTGGAGCATTGGTCTTGGAATCAGGAAATTTTGAGTTCAAATTCAGCCTTGGACCATGTTTTACCCTCACCTGTAAAAAAGGAATGGTAACAGCACCTACCTTGAAGTGTTTTGTGAGGATCAAATGAGGGTATCACTTGTAGAACACATAGCACTGTGCTTGGCATGGAGTAGATGCTATATAAAATGCTTATTCTCCACTCACATCCTTAGAAAATATCAGTTCTTTTTGTTGTTCTTACCTTTTTTAACCTTTAAAAGCAAATCAGAGGTGAGAGCTGAGCTGAACCAAAGCTTCAAGTTCAGCCATGATCAGTGAGCCTTGGGGAAAATTGGGAAGTAATTGAAGTCACTTTTCTGTTCTCATTTGACTTGTTTCCCCCTTTTTTCTTCCATGAATGGTGTTCCCTTCCTCCCCAAACACCTGTGCTCCTGTGCTTTTTCTCCCCCATCTCTCTATTAAAATCCTTTTCAGATCTCTCACTGACACTGAGCTGTTAAGGGTTAATAAGCAGCATGGATAGGATTGGGACCAGTGAAAATGGCTTCATCTGGTAGATAGTGCAGTTTAGTAGAGAGAACATGGGACCTGAGTTTATGTTTTGCCTGTGATATTTACTTTCTGTAGCTGTGAACAAGGCCCTTCAACCCCTGAGTTTCAATTTTATTGCTTATCAACTAGGGATAGACCTATAATATTTCAGAGTGTAACACAGGGCTGGTGAGCAGACGCTGGACATATGCTGGACGGATGCAATTCCCACATGGAAGAAGCCAGGGCATCTGCTTCTAGAAAAGCATGATATAGGGTAATGGAAGAGTCCTACTCCCATATATTTGGAGCATGCAGAGTTTGTAACTGGTTATGGTGAAGAGGAGCCTTTTCAATTGGCTATTTTTTAATAATTTTTTTTCTTTTTGCTTTTTGGAGGGCAGTTGGGGTTAAGTGACTTGCCCAAGGTCACACGGCTAGTTTTTGTGTTAAGTGTCAGAGGCCGGATTTGAACTCAGGTCCTCCTGACTCCAGGGCCAGTGCTCTATTCACTGTGCCACCTAGCTGCCCCTTCAATTGGCTATTGAATCAATAAGATCAACTGAGATTGTATATGGATAGTGCCTTGAAAAACTCAGAACACAGTAAATGCCAGCCATTGTTACTACTAGGAAAGCCTGGGTAAGGGGAATTTCAGAAGTTCTCTCAAGACCCATCTCTTCATCCTCACTAGCATGTATAAACTGAGCATATACCTGTGTAGTCAGAAGAGTGCAATGGAGCATGGAGAAAAGCGATACGGAAATGTTCATCTTTCTCAAATTCCTTTTTTCCCCAATACCTAGCAGAAGGCTCTTTCTCTGTATGTGGTAGATTTTACACACACACACACACACACACACACACAAAATTTGTATATAAATATATATATATATGCGTACATATATATAATTTGGAAATTAATATTCTGCCTGATGTATTTCCCCTCACCACATAAACACACACTCCTTTCTTTGCCCCATTTCCTCAGATGTGAGTTAGAGGAAAATGTCCTTGGGGAATTAATTTCATTTCTCTGAGCTCTGTTTCC
Source organism: Pseudocheirus occidentalis (assembly GCA_028646575.1). NCBI lineage: Eukaryota > Metazoa > Chordata > Mammalia > Diprotodontia > Pseudocheiridae > Pseudocheirus > Pseudocheirus occidentalis. The sequence goes on along the minus strand of CM053602.1, from coordinate 61,041,020 downwards.
TCATATGAAAAGGGGGCATTTAATCTTATGACCCCTCCCAGAGAGATTAGCAATGTAATGGCAATCAAAGCCTTAAATTCAAGTGTGGAACAGTGCAAAGAAAATTGAATTGGAGTCATTTACAGGCTCTAGTTCCTCTGCTTTGCTCCTGTGTGACCTTAGGCATGTCTCTTAAGCTCTTCAGGACTGAGTTTCCTCATCTGTACAGTGGGGATAGTAGATAAGAAGGTTAAGGTGGTTTCTTCTGGCTTTAAATCTCTGATTCTAAATGGATATTAGATATTTCAGGCATCAGCCAGACGCTGATGATCAGGCATCATCAGAGACAAATCAGCCATTGATTTGTCAGTCAATCAATAAATAAGCATTTACTAATCATCTACTACGTGCTGAGGATAGAAAGACAAAAATGAAACAGTCTTTTCACTCCCCAAAGGAGATCATGTACTGGGGAAGAAAACGTGAATACAAGATATGTGGAAGAATGAATAGGGTTTAGGGGAACAACAGGACTTTAAAGAAGTTCCTGAAATCATACCACACTGATATTCACTAATTCTCCCTATGGATAAGACCCATGGTCTATAAAGTTATGTGAGGTCACAAAATCAGAAGGGTCCTTGGTGATTATCAAGTTCAACCTCCTTACTTTGCAGATGAGGAAACTGAGTTAGACCTGGGTTTTCTGAGTCCAAATATAGCATTCTTTCCACTAAACCATGCTATGAATGTTTTCATTTTAGTATTTGGCTTGCTGCTATGGGGACAATTCTTCTATCCAAAAAAACACAGAAAGCAGCTACCATCCATATGACACATATCCTGGGAAGTCTTCGGTATATTTACTTATTGGAGCTTAAAAAAAAAAACTAATGTGTTCTTAGATTGTCTTAATTATACAGGGTGTCCATAAAGTCTGAACACAAGAAATCTCATTAACTATGATTATTTTCAAGAAATGAAATGAATGAAATTTTCAACAACATTTTATTTAATTAGCATAAATGAGATTTCATAGAAAGACATAGGAGACACATAGGAAATCTCACTAATTAATTAAATTCAATTAATTGCATTAATATGGAAAAAAATTTCCGTAATAACTAATGAAAGCTTTTATTCCATGTGAAATTGTCATGGCTAAAATTTATGCTAATAATAATAATAATGATAATAAATTTAGCATAAATTTAATTGAATTTAATTAATTAATGAGATTTCCTATGTGTCCAGACTTTAGGAACACACTGTAGTGTCCAGAGCAAGGTTGGTCAGGGTTGTACTGTATATATGCCCTGTCCTGGTGAGAACAGGGAATAATACTAGTTTTATTTGTTGGGGACATTTTAGGAAATGAATTACCAAATTAGAGGATATTCAGAAGACATCAATGAAGGGTAAAAGGATCTGAAATCTAAAAGAAAATTGAAATATGCTCTCTCAGATATCAATAGACTGTCTATACCTAAAGAAACATATTTTTAACACTGAAGACATATACAGAACCCACACAGAACACTTGACTGCTAGAATGAATTTGTAATACCATGCCAATTCAGAAACTAGATTCTAAACTAAATATATTCAAGTATAAATGAAAAATAAATTTTAAACAGGCAAAAGAACACATTTTCAGTTGTTTAAAGAAAATTGAAAACTTTACTGAAGACAAAAATTACAGTTAAAGATGATAACTGTTCATAATACGTTACAAATTAAAGATGTCAGACTTATTTTTATTTACTTATGAATTTAAGGAAAAGAAAATCTAGCTTTTCTTAAAATGAACAGACAATTTAATTAAAGGCTAATCATGGGCTCATTGTATTATTAAGAATGTTTAACATTCTTATATTATCCTCTAATAGCCCCTTAATGATATTTTCCCTTTTTTGTTAATTTCCACAAAGAATTGCTTCCATAATACTGAATACAGTAGTGGCTTTCCCTTGAAGATCAAATGGAATATTATTCATATTTAGAATGAAGTTAGTTGAGACTTGAAATCATATAAGAAGTTAATATATAATCAAATTCTTTCACCATCATCCTTTTCTCTTGTTAACTTGAGGTTTATGCCAATTGCTGGATATGTTTTCTCCCTCTACTAAGGAAAGGCCAAAGCCTTTTTTAAGATACTTTTTGGCACATTCAACATCTTTGATTTCTATGTGGTGTTTTGCATTTTTCAGTGCACGTTATATCTCAGTATTTATGTCTGAGATTTTTTTCAGAATTTGATCTTCTACTACTTGCTCCTTATTTGATTGGTCTTTGGCTTCTTCTGATGACTGGGAGATCACTGTTCCTAAATCATGTACCTGTGTCCCTGGGGACTCCATGGCCAATGGAGCCACAAGAGCCATCTGTCCTGGCATAACCCTTTTTGCTGTTTTGTTTTTCACTTGTCAGGAAGCTTCTTCAATTAGTTTCAAAGCCAAGTCTGAGATGATTTCCAATGTACTTTGGCAGGTGTTTTTGGGACTGGTTTAGGAGCTTCTTTCACAAGTGGTTTGACAATCAGCTTCTTCAACACTTTCTTAGACAGTTTCAGGGTATGGTCCATAGCCAGTTTCATAGCTAGCTCCAGAGTTGAGACCATGGCTTTCTCCATTGCTGGATCTTCAGGTGCATCTTCTTCACTATCAGATTCATCAGTCTCTAAAACACCACTGTCATCATCCTCCAAATTCATGTTCTCCATATCCGAGTGGTCCAAGTCCTTGTCCATGTTCTCCATGTTGCCAGGTGCCTCTTCAGTAGCTATGTGGATCATCTTCTCTTGGTCCTTTCCCTCCTGCTCCCTGGGGTGCTGGATGGAGCTCTTGAGCTCCAGTTTTTCCTTAGGCCAGCCTAACCCTTTCATCAGAGGTACCTCAAGGTTTGAGAAGAGTGGGAGATCAAGAACACCGGGATTTCCTCCAGGATCTCCTCCGGGATCACCATGGTGGCTTCCTCTGTTTCGATTTCATTCTCTCTATCAGAGCTGATAATAGTAGCTTGCTCCTTGCTAGGGGTATCCTGAGTGGGCACTTGTGGGCCTTGAGACTATCTGCTACAGGATTTCAGCATAGTTCTTCAGGATGCTGTCTTCCTTGCTCAGGTTGCTGGAGTTCACCTGTGCATCATTCAGGGTCAGCAGCAGAGGTAGGCCATGATTGATAAAGGGCAGAACCACTAAAAGCACTACTGCCTTGGCATCCATCTTCCCTGGCTATCTGCAGACCATCACAGCAGGGCTCAGGACTTAGAGGGAGTGCTCAAGACCAATTGACTGGCTGTACCTAGCTTCCACAGTTGGCAGTCCTAGCCAACTGAATCACTGGCGCCCCAACGTGTGCAGCCACAGGGGCACCGCCTCTGGGAAAGGGGACTTGAGAGCAACACCAGCTTCGCTCTCTTGCCTCCCTCAGCCTGACTGGCCCACCCTTTCATGAGGCTTGCCCCTCACTGACCCACTATGGCTCTAGCTGCTGTCCTGAGGGCAATCAATTACCAGAGGGAGACTCCTCTCTGCCACCTAATCACATCACAGCCATTCACCAACAGAATTAAACTCAAACCCAGTGTTCCATTGTATCCAAAGAGGGGCTACCTTAAACAGAGGGGGAGGGATTTAAAGGCCGCCAAATTTTACAGGCGAAGACGACATTAGGGCGGTTTGCGCGTGTGTTCACAAAAGTAAGGCGAGGCCAAGTAGGGATCTAGATTCATTCTTATTGAAGAGTGAGGACCAAGGAAGGGGTGGGTGGGTGGGTGGGGGAAGGAAAGGCGTTAGTTCTTTAAAATAATCAGGCTTTCTAGTTTTGCCTTCCATGGAAGAAACAAGAGAAGGAAGAACTTAAGGCAAATAAGAAAGAGAAGTAAATTCTGTGGGTAAGTGGGAGGCATTTAGAAGAGGAAACAGTGTCACAGTTTGAATTTTGGGAAGACAAATTTGGTAAAATTGGGGACAATCTGAAGAAAAATCTGACCATATCACTCCCCCTGTTCAATAAACTCTTGTGGCATTAGACTAGAGAATAAAGAAACTCTTTGCAAATGATATGATGATATGCTTAGAGAACCCTAGAGAATCAACTAAAAAGTACTTGAAAAAATAAACAACTTTAGCAAAGTTGCAGAATATGGAATGAGCCCATACAAATCATTGGCATTTATATAAATTACTAACAAAGTCCTGTAGCAAGAGATAGAAAGAGAAATTCCATTTAAACTAACTGTAGACAATATAAAATATTTGGGAATCTATCTGCCAAGACAAACCCAGGAACTATATAAACACAGTTACAAAACACTTTTCACACAAATAAAATCAGATCTAAATAATTGGAAAAATACCAGTTGCTCATGGGGGACACTGAGCTAATATAATAAAAATGACAATTCCACCTAAATTAATGTACTTATTCAGTACCATACCAATCAAACTACCAAAAATTATTTCATAGAGCTAGAAAAAATAGCAAAATTCATCTGGAAGAACAAAAGATCGAGAATATCAAGAGAATTAATGAAAATAAATTCAAGTGGAGGTGGCCTAATCATACCAGGTCTTAAACTGTATTATAAAGCAGCAATCATCAAAACTACTTGGTACTGGCTAAGAAATAGAGTGATGGATCAGTGGAATAAGTTAGGTACATGAGACACAGTAGACAATGACATAGTAATCTACTGTTTGATAAACCCGAAGACTCCAGCTTCTGGGATAAGAACTCACTATTTGACAAAACTGCTGGAAAAATAGTATGGCAGAAAAAAGGCATAGACTAACATTTTACACCACATACCAAGATGAGATTAAAATGGGTACACGAATTGGTCATAAAAGGTGTTAGTATAAACACTGAGAGAATAAGGGATAATTTCCTGTCAGATTTATGGAGAAGGGAAGAATTTATGATCAAATAAGAGATGGAGAATGTTATGAAATGCAAAATGGATAATTTTGATTACATTAAATTAAAAAAGATTTTGTACAAACAAAGCTAGTGCAACCAAGATTAGAAGCAGAAAGGTGGGAAACAATTTTTGCAGTGTCTCTGATAAAGGCCTCATTTCTAAAATATACAGAAAACTGAGTTAAATTTATAATAATACAAGTCATTCCCCAAGGAACAAATGGTCAAAAACAGGCAGTTTTCAGTTGAAGAAGTCAACGCTATCTATAGTTATATGAAAAAATGCTCTAAATTACTCTTGATTAGAGAAATGCAAATTAAAACAACTCTGAGGTACCACTTCACACCTATCAGATTGGCTAACATGACAAAACAGAAAAATGATAAATGTTGGGGAAGATGTGGGGAGGTTGGGACATTGTTGGTAGAGTTGTGAACTGATCCAATCATTCTGGTGAGCAATTTGGAACTATGCCCGAAGGGCTATAAAACTGTGCATACCCTTTGTTCCAGCAATACCACTACTAGGTCTGTATCCCCAAGAGATCATAAAAAAAGGAAAAAGATTTTACATGTACAGAAATATTTATAGCAGCTCTTTTTGCTGTGGCCAAGAGTTGAAAATTGAGGGGATGTCCATCAACTGGCAAATGACTGAACAATTTGTGATATCTGAATGTAATGGAATACTATTGTTCTGTAGGAAATGATGAGCAAGTGGATTTCAGAAAAACCTGGGAAGTCTTACATGAACTGATGCTGAGTGAAGTGAACGGAACCAGGAGAACATTGTACATAGTCGCAGCAACATTATACTATGATCAACTTTGATACACTTAGCTCTACTTAGCAATTCATTGATTTAAGATGATTCCAAAAGACTTATGATGGAAAATGCTATCCAAATCCAATGAAAAAACTATGGAGTCTGAATGCAGATTGAAGTAACTATTTTCTCTTTTTTTTTGTTTTTTTTTCTTTCTTATGGCTTTTCCATTTTGTTCTGATTTTTCTTTCACAATGTGACTAATTTGAAAATATATTTGACGTGATTATGCTATGTATAGCCTATATCAAATTGTATGCCATCTGGGGGAAAGGGAAAAATTTAGAAGTCAAAATCTTATAAAAGTGAATGTTGAAAACTAAAAATAAATAAATTCAATTAAAAAAACCAAACTTTTGTGACTCCTATCATCTACAGGATCAAATATAAACTCCATTATTTAGCGCTTAAAACCCTTTAAAAAGCCCCATTCCAGTTGTCTTATGCTTTGTGTCCTGCTTTTGCTCCCTTTCTGGACTCCACCAAACTCTATAATACAGATACACTGCCTATTTGTTGTTCCTATCACAGGACATTCCTTTTGCATTAGGTATCCCCTCCTGCTAGTAATAGACAGTTAGGTGGCACAGTGGAGTGCTAGAACTGGAATTAGGAAGACCTGAGTTCAAATCTGGCCCCAGACACTTACTAGCTTAAAGGAAGTTGGACAAGTGGCCCTGGACAAATCAATTAACCCTGTCTGTCTCAGTTTCCCCATCTGCAAAATGAGCTGGAGAAGGAAATGGCAAACCACTCCAGTATCTCTGCCAAGAAAACCCCAAATGGGATCACAAAGAATTGGAAATGGCTGAACAACAACAATCTGCTTCTTACTTCTGTCTACTGGCTTCCCTGTCTTTTTTTAAAGAGAGCTCAAATTTGGAAGAAAAGAAAAAGAAGGTAAAAAAGCAGAAATTGTCTCTCCCTTTCAAGTCAACAGAGTTCTGCAGGAATCTTTTTTTTTAGTTCTCCACTGCTTAGCACAGTGCCTAGCACATAATAATCAGTGCTTGTTGACCTTGAAATTAAGTTTCACACTTTAGTTATGAAATTAAAAGAGTAACTAATGGGTAAAGAGGGACACTGAGGAATAATGATCTCACTCTCTTAGGTTTGTTTTATTGTGAGGGCTGATCACCATGCTTGGAATATATTACTTTTACATATCTGCCTAGTGAGATCATACTCTTGCTTTAAATGAGAGATCATCCAGTAAGTTTCAGGGAATGAAGTGCTAAGTATTGGTGGTTGGGGATTCTCAGCTTCTCTTAAAAAATAAAAGAAGATCTTGGAATACAATATTCCAAAAGTCAAAAGGGATAGGCTTACCACCAAGAACACCTTACTTGGAAAAGCTAAGCATAATCCTACAGAGAAAAAAAAACAACCTCTGACCTTTAATGGAACAGAAAACTCTCAAGAATTTCTTACAAAACATTAGAGCTGAGTAGTAACTTTGAAATGTAAACACAAGAGTAACTTACAAAAGTGAATGTATTTAGTCAATTGGAAGGAACTGTAGGATGATGGAGTGCTAACATTCTTTTTTTAAAATTAATTTGTTTATTTACTTTTAGTTTACAACATTCAGTTCCATGATCTCTTAAGTTTCAAAATTTTTCCCCTTCCTCCTCCTGTCCCACCCCACTTCCTACCATGGTGGCATGTAGTCAAATATGGTACCTACAAATACCTTCATATTAAACATTGTAAAGAAGGATTACAACCAATGGAATGAACAATGGAAAAGAAGAAACAAAACAAAAGAAAGAGAGCAAGTAGTTTGCTTCAATCTGCATTCAGACTCTGTAGCTCTTTCTCTGGATATGGATATCTCTTTGTATCATGAGTCTTTTGGAGTTGTCTTATAACCTTGCACTGCCCAGAGGAGTCCAGTCTATCAAGGTTAGTTGTCACAGACATGTTGTGCCTGTAATTGTGTACAGTGTTCTCCTCGTTCTGCTCTCCTCACTCAGCATCAGTTTATATGAGTCTCTCCAGGTTATTATGAAGTCTGTCTTCTCCTCATTTCTTATAGCACAATAGTATTCCACCCTAGAAGTGGTATTGCTGGGTCAAAGGATATGCACTTACTTGTAGCCCTTTGGTCGTGCTTCCCGATTGCTCTCCATAATGGATGGATCAGTTCACAACTCCACCAACAGTGCATTAGTGTTCCAATTTTTCCACATTCTCTCCAGCATTTATCATTTTCCTATTTTGTCATCTTAGCTAATTTGGCCAGTGAGATGTGGTACCTTAGAGTTGTTTTGATTTGCATTTCTCTAATCAATACTGATTTGGAATTTTTTCATATGTTTATAGATATTTTAATTTTCATCCTCTGAAAACTGCCTGTTCATATTCTTTGACCATTTATCAATTGGGGAATCACTTGCATTCTTATAGATTTGACTCAGTTCTTTGTATATTTTAGAAATGAGACTTTTATCAGGGACACTGGTTGTAAAAATTCTTTCCCGATTTTCCACTTCCCTCTTAATCTTAGTTACATTGGCTTTATTTGTACAGAAACTTTTCGATTTAATGTAATTTAAATGATCCATTTTGCATTTTATAATGCTCTCTAACACTTGTTTGGTCATAAAATCTTCCCTTCTCCATAAATCTGGCAGGTAAACTATTTCTTGCCCTCCCAGATTGCTTACAGTATCAGCCTTTATACCTAGATCATGCACCCATTTCAACTTTATTTTGGTATACAGTGTTAGATATTTGTCTATGCCCAGTTTCTGCCATGCCATATTCTACTTTTCCCAGCAGTTTTTGTCAAATAGTGAGTTCTTGTTCCCAAAACTGGGGTCTTTGGGTTTATCAAGCAGTAGCTTACTATAGTCATTGACTGCTGAGTCTTGTGTACCCAATGTATTCCACTGATCTACTACTCTATTCCTCAGCCAGTGCCAAGTAGTTTTGATGACTGCTGCTTTATAATACTGATAAAAATCTGGTATGGCTAGGCCACCTTCCCTAGCATTTCTTTTCATTAATTCCCTTGATATTCTGGACCTTTTGTTCTTCCAAATGAATTTTGCTACTATTTTTTTCTAGCTCTATAAAGTAATTTTTTGATAGATTGATTGGTATGGCACTAAATATGTAATTTAATTTAGGTAAAATTGTCATTTTTTATTATATTAGCTCCACCCAGCCATGAGCAACTAATTTTTTCCAGTTAGTTAGATCTTTGTGTGAAAAGTGTTTTTTTAATTGTGATCATATAGGTCCTGGGTTTGTTTTGGCGGGTAGATTATGAAATATTTTATAATGTCTACAGTAACTTTAAATGGAATTTCTCTTTCTATCTCTTGCTATTGGGTTTTGATAGAAATATATAGGAATGCCAAGGATTTATGTGGGTTTATTTTATATCCTGAAATGTTACCAAATTTATTTATTATCTCAAGTAGTTTTTTACTTGATTCTCTAAGTATATCATTATATCATCTGCAAAGAGTGATAGCTTAGTCTTCATTGCCTAATATGGTTCCTTCAATTTCTTTTCCTTCTCTAATTGCTACTGCTAATATTTCTAGTACCAAACTGAAAAAGAGGGGTGATAGTGGACATCCTTGTTTCACCCCTGATCTTATTGGAAATGCTTCTAACATTACATATAATACTTGCTGATGGTTTTAGATAGGTGCTACTTATTATTTTAAGGAAGACTCCATTTATTAACATGGTTTCTAGTGTTTTTAATAGGAATGGGTTTGTATTTTCTCAAAAGCCTTTTCTGCATCTATTGAGATAATCATATGGTTTCTGCTAGTTTTGTTGTTGATGTGATCAATTATGCTGATAGTTTTCCTAATATTGAACCACCTTTCCATTCCTGGAATAAATCCTACCTGATCAAAGTGTATTGTTGTTGTGATAAGTTGCTGTAGCCTTTTTTCTAGCATTTTATTTAAAATTTTTGCATCTATATTCATGAGGGAAATTTTTCTATAATTTTCTTTCTCCATTTTGTCTCTTCCCGATTTTGGTATCAATACCATATTTGTGTCATAAAAAGAATTTGGTAGGACTTTTTCTTCTCCAATTTCCCCAAATAGTTTGTCAAATTTTGGAATAAATTGTTCTTTAAATGTTTGATAGAATTTGCTAGTAAATCCATCTGGCCCTGGAGATTTTTTCCTAGGGAGTTCATTGATGGCTTGTTCAATTTCTTTTTCTGAGATGGGGTTATTTAAGTAATTTACTTCCTCTCCAGTTAATCTGGATAATTTATATTTTTGTAAATATTCATCCATTTCACTAATATAGTCAAATTTATATGCATACAATTGGGCTTTGTGATCTCTTGCTGGTCACCTGAAGTGGGGCTTGTTGGGACTCCTCCAGCCCTTCACCTCAGGTTCAACATAGCTTCACTCAAACCCTTCCTCTAGGACTCCTGAGCCTGAGGCTGTTTCTACTGTTTCAGGATGTTACACTGGGCAGAACATTAATCTCTGGATTTTCAGAGTCAGGGAGGGGGATTAGAGTAGCTAAGGTTTCCTCCCTCATCTTGGCTCCTATAAATTCATATAGGAGAATTTTAGACATCCAGGTTACAGGCCCCAGGAGAAGTGGCTGCCATGAACCCTGCACTCTGACCAGTCCTCTGTCTAGTGGTGAGATGTCTACAAAGCACCCTTGGGGTTGGTGGATCTGCTGTCTGGGGCTTGCTCTCACTCTGCTGTGCTCTGCTCTCAGGTCTGCACTGGTGCAGCTCCTGCATATTCCACGCTCCTCATGCTCTGACTTATGTGGGTGCTTTCCTGGGCTGGGAATCTTCCACGCTCCATCTACCAATGGATTCTGTCACTCTAAAATCCATTCAGATTCACTTTTTAGAAGTTAGTGACAGAATTAATGGAAGAGCTCAGAAAAGTGCCTGCTTCTATTGTGCCATCTTGGCTCTGCCCAAGATGTAGGTTCTTGAGGGAGATCTTGTGAAGAGAAGTGGATATGCGTCTTAAGAAGTCTATTCTTGCACTGGCTGGTGGCATTTCTCTATGCAGAAGAAGTAATGGAGTACAAGACTATCCTACCTAGCTTTATTTTCATTACTGTATTCTGGATTAGATCATTGAGATGTTTTAAGAGTTTGTAGGTCCTGTACCAGTTCCCAGAAGTTGCTGTTGTACTTTCCAGTGGAGTCTGTCCCAGGCTAGAGCATCTTTTGGTTGACAAATTCAGAAGCAAATAAATTGTCAAATGGTAGAATACATAGGTGAGGGTCCAGATGCAAGGGTTCCCCTACATGTGTTTGAGTGCTTCCTTAGCAAAGCTCCCAAGGTCAGAGGTTAAGAAAACCAACAATACATGTTTCTTCATCTTCATGACAAAGCTTGAATGATGCCAGGCCTGGGCACAGAACTTCTCCAGAATGCTCCCCAACATACTGTAGCTTGCTAGGAAAGCTGTGGAACTACAAATGCAGGGCCCAGCTGGGCCCAGAGCTAGGTATTTCTCTGTGTGGGTTGACTACTCTGCCCTGAAGTATCTTTATTTTTGGTGGTGGTATGGCTTAACTCCTGTTACAGCCTGGCATTCTGCTAGCTGTTTCTGGAAGATACTTGCCAATTTCTTGGAAGCTGTGGGTCTTGTTAAAAAATGTCTTATTCTCTCCCACTCCAGGTTGGGCTGTGGTTATGACTGGAGCTGTATGGAGTCCCTTGGGGCCACATGTTCCTTGCCAGAACTCCCCTCCTCCCATTAGGGATCTGATGGAGGACAGTTCAACACAAGACCTGAGATGAGTTTGGCAGCAGGATTGCAGTAAAGGCAAACAAGGGTCTATACTTGATTCTGCATAGCTACACATACCCATCAACAGTTTTATCATCCATGACTGTACTGCCAATGACCATCATTCAGGGAGTATCATGATAGCTCTTTTGTAGGCTGGATAGAAAGAACTAATCACTTTTCAATTTTTGATAAAGATGAAATCATTTTTGCCCTTTTAAAATGATTTTTGAAAACTACTTTTTTCTGATTTATCTTTATCTTGTATATTGTCTCATCCTGGTGATTCTGCTTCATTTAATCATATCTTGCACTGTCAATTTCCTCATGAGAATTGCATGCCTGGGGATGATTTCCAATTTTGTTAGGCTGACTCATTAGCCTTTGAGAGCCCTGATTCTCACTTGGTTGCTATATACTCTGTAGCTTTCCTGAACCAGACGCTGAAATCCTATTTGATATTTTTAAGTTTTGCCCACTCTAGCTGATTCAGAGGCAGAATATCTATTTTCAAAAGGCATAACAACAGCAGCAGTATGTGTCTTATCAACAGGAATTACTAAGGCCATTCCAAGTGACTCATCTAACTTTGGAACTGTCCAGTTTCCCTAAATATCATCCATTTCTGCCACTCTGATGGCCTTAGCTCATCTAGACAAGATGTCAGCCTGCTGTCAGGTAATAGCTCTCCTCAGCTGAGGACCACAGTGGCAGGAGACCTGTGAGAGTGTCTCCTTTGGTTCTATGCACTGACAATTTTTGTCTCCAGACAAATCTGGCCTCATTCAAGGTGATATAGTTTAAGTTGGCTCTGTGAATAAAACTTCAGCTTGACAACTGGGCAAAGGATCCCTCCCTCATAAAAAAGGAGGCTGGAACCACAGGGGTGACAGAATGCACCTTACCCTGATCAGGTTTCTTAACTAACCCATGTTTGTGAAAATGTCTAAGCACCTGCTTTGGCAAACAGTGGTCCATATCCAAGTCTACACATTCTTAGTTCTACACATATCATTGTATTGTGCCATGAATTAGGAGAGGGTCTTGACAACTCCTTGGTAATCTGGGCAGAAGGAAGGAATAATTCCCTGAGCAGCTGAGAGCTTCCTTCAGAGCATGCAGAGCTCCTCTGGACTCCTCCCCCGTTGAGTCCAGCTCTTACTTTTCAGAAAAATCTTACAAGTGTTCAGAGGGAAGAGAAGACAGCCATTTTTTTTTCAATTTCAAACTTCCTGGCACAGGTGTAGCAACTGGTGCATGTGTATAACAGATTTACTCTCACTTATGCTAACTAGGGGCAGAAACACTAAGTAGATTTATACTTCTCAATGCATGCATGCATGCACTTTATTAATTCAAGTGTGCAAATAATACCCTCCTCTAACAACAGACTTATGGCTTGCATCTTTAGAGTAGAATCCAAGGCAGTAGATGATGAGAGTAATCTTGGGTTAAGGTTTAGCAAGGCATGATTGGTAATGGGAAAAGAGGGCAAAAGATTCAAGCATAGGGGAGAGCGTAGTTGAGCTGCTTTATACCCAGGGATTGAGAAAGGTGAAGGGGAGTAGAAGGTAACAAATGCAGGAGTGATGGCCTGGGAAAGAATAAGGTGTACAGAGATTGGAAGTCACAGGACAAAGAGCAGAATGAGTCATAAGGTAGAGGGAAGGAAAAAGAGGCTAAAAGATCATGATAGGGGCAGCTAGGTGGCACAGTGAAGTGAATAGAGCACCAGCCCTGGAGTTAGGAGGACCTGAGTTCAAATTCAGCCTCAGACACTTGACACACTTACTAGCTGTGTGACCTTGGGCAAGTCACTTTACCCCAGTTTCCTTGCCTTCTCCCCTCAAAAAAATCATGATAAATGAATTTTAGAGTTGAACATGGAAGTGGACCACTGAGTTATAGAAAGATAAAAGGTATTTAGCTGTGGGGAGGGGTGAGAAATAGGTTGAGAAATGAACATATGGAAGAATTGAGGAGGTTTAGAGTATTTATTTGAGGAATGTCAATATGTATGTTGAAGTATGAGGACAGAAGTTGGGAAGGAGGCATACTGTGAGCCAAGTACTGAACTCATTGCAGAAGGAAAGAGAAAGTCAAGGAGACCATTGGATGATGCTTTCTAAATCTAGGTTAGGCGTTGGATTTAGATTAAATAAACCTCAAAGGTGGAAAGGTTACTGAAGGATAGTGGTAGAGGGAAAGACAGGAATTGTCAGTGAGGAACAAGAGGCATTCTGAATTTCTGAACACAACCAATTATTTGAGGCATATTGGAGACAGGTAGTACTAGAAAGGGTAGCCTGGGAAACTGTGTTGTTAGAAGGGAGTCAAGTCTCAGTAGAGTAAGAATATGGAGGGAAAGGAAAAGATGTAAGCAACATTTTTAATTATTGAGGAGGCTTTCCAGAGAACATAGTGAAAGGCATAGGCATTTCTGATAGGAGTAGTGGTGGTGGTAGTAAAAGAAGGGGAGTTTCTAAAAGTTTCTAAAAGTAAGGGTAATTGGGGATGGGGAACAGGATTGGTGTATTTGTCTGATTTATTCCTCAGTGGTTAGCAGACTCCAAATTCCCTCATGTTCTTCCAATTGCAGTAGCTGTATTCTAAGGGAGGCAGGTTAGTAGTGTTTATGAGATCCAACCTCATGGGATCCCAGTTTTCCAGTGGGGCAGGTTGCAGGGCTGGTGATGTCCAGGGAATGAATGCATTGGTCATTGAATATTGGCTAAACAACTTGATGCCTGAAGACTTCAAGACTAACAAAATCATGTTAGAGATTCTGGTCTGCTAGAAACCCATGATCTTTTTGGTATCTTTGGAAGTGTGTTTAAAACCTTATTTATAGTGAAATGGAAAATTTTTAGAAATAATATGTAGGGGGGTGGCTAGGTGGCGCAGTGAATAGAGCACCGGCCCTGGAATCAGGAGGACCTGAGTTCAAATCCGGCCTCAGACACTTAACACAAAAAACTAGCCGTGTGACCTTAGGCGAGTCACTTAACCCCAACTGCCCTCCAAAAAAAAAAGCAAAAAAAAAAAAAGAAATAATATGTAGGGCAATGGATTAAGGGTGATAACAGAATAACTTGTGTTCACACCAATGCCTCTTCACCCACCTGGAACTTCTTGGCAGCTAGAACCTATTGAAAATGGATTAAGATATTAATGGAAGGAAGGAGGTTCTTTTGTTTCCCTCCTGGAGCTAGGGGAGTAGTACAGAAAGAATGGGATAGTGATGTGGTTGCTCAATCTTGGAACATTAACCTAGGCTGTATTTTAAGAGCTCTCTTCCTTGTTGAAGATAACAATAAACATTACCTAAAATCTTTCTGGGGAGGAGAGTCATGTTAGAAGTCAGAGGACTGTCAGTTTAGATTTTCTCACACTTTAAGCTAGAAATGGCTTGGATATAGCTTAACATTAAGCTATATTATATTGTTTTTGGCAGACCTGCTTATTTCTATGCAGAATACAGTATTGATATTAATCTTTCTCTTTGACATTCCTTTTATGAATTCTCTAACTTAGCGCTCCTAAGGCCAGGAGAATTCTGAGAACCCATTTCCATATCCTACTATTCTGTTGGTTATAATGATTTGACCATGAGCAAGAGAGGTGGTTATGAAGGACACCCAAGCTGGTAAATAGCAGGGAGAGCTAAGAGAGTTCATAATGATTTGGACTCTAAGGATAGGTCATAGAAGAGATTCAGAGATCCCATTTAGGGAGGACCATTTCTAGGTGCACCAAATGTCTAGAGGGATTGATCTTCAGAACTCTGACCCTAGTTTTTCCCTTACTCCTTATAATAATGATGCCTGTATTAGCTCTCCTTAAAAATTAGAATTGGGAAAGTGGAAGCTAATGATTCTATAAAACATCAAGAAATAATAAAAGTCCAAAATAAAAGAAAATGTGAAACATCTCATTGGAGAAACTACTGACCTAGAATTAAGGACAGCTAATTTAAGAATTATTGGGTTACCTGAAAGCCATGATTAAAAAAGGGCTGAAGCATCATATTTTAAGAAATTATAAAGGGAAACTTCCCCAATGACCCACAGGGTAAAATTGAAAGAATCCACTGATCACCTCCTGAAGAGATCCCAAAATGAAAATTCCCAGGAATTTTATAGCCAAATTCCAGAGCTACTAGGTCATAGAAAAAATATTTCAAGCAGCCAGAATAGAACAATTAATTTATCATGGGTCTACTATCAGGATCACACAAGATTTAATAGCTTCCACGTAATAGGACTGGAGAGCTTGGAATATAATATTCTGTAAGGCAAAAGAGCTAGGATTACAACCAAGAATAACCTACCCAGCAATGCTGGGTATAATCCTTCAGTGGAAAATAGATATTTAATTAAAAAGAAAACTTTCAAGCATTCCTGATGAAAAGACTAGGGCTGAATAGAAAATTTGACAAACACAAGAATCAAGAGTAATCATAACTCAATAAAGTTAAAATGTTTACATTTCTATATGGGAAGATGATACTTGTAACCCCTAAAACCTTTACCATTATAAGGACAGTTAGGAATCTATCCAGACAGAGAGCATGAGTATGAATTGATTATGTTAGGATAATCACCTGCCCCTGCAACTCCCAAATGAAGAGGTGAGAAAGAGGGATGCACTGGGAGAAGGGGGAAGGGAGAGGTAAAATAGGGAAATTTTTCTCACGTAAAAGAGGTGTACAAGAAAGAGCTTTTACAATGGAGGGGGAAATGGGGAAGTGGCAGGCAATCCTTGAATCTCATTCTTATTGGAATTAATTCAAACAGGGAAGAATACACACACACACACACACACACACACATATATATATATATATATATACATATATACATATACATACACTCAATTGGGTATAGAAATCTATCTTATCCAATAAAGAAATAGACAGGGAAGGAAATAAGAAATATGGGGGGGGATGTGAATGATAAAAGGGAGGGTGGAGGAGTGGCTAAGAGAGAGGCAGTGGTCAGAAGCAAAACCATCTTTTGAGGAGGGACAGGATAAATAGAGAGAGAAACAGAGAGACAGAGAGACAGACAGGGACAGAAAGAGAGAGAGAGACAGAGAGAGAGAGACAGAGAGAGAGAGACAGAGAGAGAGAGAGAAGAGGAAGAAGAAGAACAAGAAAATAGGATGAAGGGAAATTCACAGTAATCATAACAGTGAATGTGAATGGAATGAGCTCACCCATGAAACAGAAGTGGATAGCAGAAACCAGAATCCAACAATATATTGTTTACAAGAAACACAGTCAAAAAAGAAATACACATACAAAAGTTAAGGTAAAGGACTAGAGCAGAATCTAATGTTCTTCAGCTGAAGTTAAAAAGGCAAGAGTAGCAATCATGATCTCAGATAAAGCAAAAGCAAAAGTAGACCTAAGAGATAATCAGAGAAATTACATTTTGTTTAAAAAGTACCATAGACAATGAAGTGATATAAATTTTCTTTTACAAAATGTTTCTGTGATAAAGGCTGCATTTCTCAAATACAGAGGGAACTGAGACAAATTTACAGAAATAAGAGCCATTCCTCAATTGATAAATTGTCAAATATAGTTTTCAGAAAAAAATCAAAGCTATCTATAGTCATATAAAAATAGTCTAAATCATTGTTGATTAGAGAAATGCACCAACTCACTTATCAGGAGGGCGTAGGGAAAATAGGTACACTGATGGGTTGTTGGTGGAGTTGCAGAGTGATCTGGTCGTTCTGGAGAATAATTTGAAAATATGCCCAAAGGGCTGCACAATTGTGCTTTTTGACTTTTTGACTCAGCAATACTAGATGTACACACCAAAGAGATCTAAGAAAATGGAAAAGAACTTATATGTCCAAAAATATTTATAACAGTTCTTTTTGTGATGGCAAAGAATTGGAAATTGAGGGTATGCTCATTTATTGGAGAATGATTGAACAATGGTTGTGGTGTATGATTGTGATGGAGTACTACTACTCTATAAAAAATGATGAAAGGGAGTAGTTTCAAAAAACATGGCAAGACCTTTATGAACTGATGCAAAGTGAAGTAAAAAGAACCAAGAGATCACTGTGTGTAGTAACAGCAATGTTGTAATGATGATCAATTGTGAAAGACTTGACTACTCTGATCAATACAATGATCCAAGACAATTCTGAAGGACTCATTATGATAAAATGCTATCCACCTCCAGAGAGAGAACTGATGAACTATGACTGAAAATTGAAGTATAATTTTTCTCACTTTATTTTTCTTGTGATATGGGCTAATAGGGAAATATCTTTTGCACGATTTCACATGTATAATTGATATTATATTACTTGTCTTCTTACTGGGTGGGGAGGGATGGGAAAGGAGGAGAGAATCTGGAGCTTAAAATAAAAAAGAAAGAATGTTAAAAATAAATACTAAGAATGTTTTAAGGAAATTCATGCTAATTGTCAGTCAGCTGATAAACATTTATTAAGCCCCTACTATGTGCCAGGCACTTTGTTAAACCCCAGGGATATCAAGAAAGACAAAAGGTAGTCCCTGCCCTCAAGGAGATCACAATATAATGGTGGACACAGCAAGTAAAAAACATACATACAAAGCAAGCTATATATGGGATAAATAGGAAATAATTAATAGAAGGAAGGCTCTAGAATTTTAAAAAGTTTGGCAAGGCTTCCTGTAGAAGGGGAGTAGAGGATCTCCTTCTTGCAATATCCGGAAACAGGACTGTATCACTTGTGAGAGCTCTCCAAAAAAAGTCTGTGTGGCATTTGAACAATGTGGCTAGCCCATCAGAATTGTATTCTCTTCAGTAGAGTTTGAATGTTTGCCTGTTCAGTTTAAGAAAGGATCTCAGTATCTGGTATCTTATCTTGAGAGGTGATCTTCAAAATCTTCCCTAGACAATTCAAATGAAAGCAGTTCAGTTTCCTGGCATGGCACTGGTAAACTGTCCAGGTTTCACAGGCATGCAACAATGAGGTCAGTACAATGGCTCTGTAGACCTTCAGTTTGGTAGTCAGTCTAATCATTCTTCTTTCCCACACTCTCTTTTGGAGCCTCTCACACACTGAGCTAGCTCTGGCAATGTGTGTGTCAATCTCATCATCTATGTATACAAGCCATATACTACCAATCCTATATATGCCATCCCATATATCTGCAGTATTCAAAACTTCTCCATTTTCTATAACTTACGGTTCTTTGTGTGGCTGGTGTGGTGCTGGCTTGTGGTAAACCTGTTTTTTCTTGCTGTTAATTATTAGGCCAAAATTAGCACAAGTAGCACAGAAGTCAATCCATACTTTGTTGCATCTCAGCTTCAAATCATTGCACTCAGCTGCATTAAGTGCACAATTATCTGTGAACAAAAAAAATCACACACAAAAAATCTTCCTCCACTTTAGTCTTGGCTTGGGCCTGGCTTTTCAAATTAAATAATTTAGCATCAGTGTAGTAACTGACCTTGATGCCTTGTTTGTCCTCTTTGAAGGTGTCTGACAACACTGCTGGAAACATCATGCTAAAAGAAAGACATGAGAGCAAACACACATCCCTGCTTCACTCCATTGGTTACTTGGAGTGTAAGAGCATTGTTCATTATTCAGAACCCAAGTTAGCATGCTGTCATGAAACTGACATACAATACTGATGGACTCCTCTGGGCACCCAAATTTTGTCATTATTTTCCACAAGCCCTCACCACTGACAGCATCAAAGGCCCCAGTCAGAGTGGTCAACATTGTGTACAGACTTCTGTTCTCCTCCTATCATTTTTCCTGGAGTTGTTGGGCAGTAAACACCATATCAACCATTCCTTGGCACTTTTCAAAGCCACACTGGCTCTCAGGTAGATGACCATCTTCCAGGTGATTAGTGATAAGGATATGATCCTGGAGAGATGGGCTGAACACTTCTATAGTATTCTCAATAGGCCATATCAATACTTTTTAAAAATATATTTAAAAATTTTTTTATTAATTATTTTATTTATTTTCTTCTTTACATCATTCATTTCCATTAGATTTTGAGTTACAAATTTTCTCTATGTCTTTCCCTACCCACAACCCCAAAACAGCGATCCCACTATAAAGCCCCTCCCCCAATCTGCTCTCTTCTATGTCCTCCTCCATCACCCCTCTAACTTTCTGGTAGGGCAGGGTGTTTCTCCCTGATGTGCCTGTATATCTTAATTTCCAGATGCATGTAGTTATTAATAATAATAATAATAATAATAATAATATTATGTATATATATATATATTAACATTTGATTGTAGAACTTTAAATTCTAGATTGTTTCGGTTCTTCTCTCATCACCCACCCCCACTGGAAGGACAAGCAATTCAATACAAGCTGTACATGTGTAATTATGCAGGACAGCTCCACAGTGGACATATTGTGAGAGACTGATTATATGTCCCTCCTTCTTATCCTCCCCCCTACCTTGTTCTATTCTCTACCTGGTCCCTGTCCTTTTACTGAAGTGTGTACTTTCAGCAATCTTCCCCTCGACCTGGCCCTCCCCTCTGTCATCCCTCCTCTCATCCCCATCCCCCCTACTCTCCTGTGTGGCAAGATACCCAGTTTAGAGTTTATGTCTTTCCTTCCCTAAGCCAAATTCAATGACAGTAAAGTCGACCCTTTCCCTTTTGCCTTCTTGTTCTTCCCCTCCACTGTAACAGTTATCCCTTGCCTCTTCTGTATGGGATGATTAATCCCATTCTGTCTCTCCCTGTCTCCTCTCCTTCTAATCCTCTCCCACCTCCGAATTTCACCTTTTAAAGTATCACCCCTTCCTATTAAATTGATCCTGTGCCCTCTATGAACTCATATACACACATACTCAGATATGTATTCATACACATATATACCCTCCTATATAGACATATGTGTAGATAT
>CM053602.1:60995496-61020126 GCA_028646575.1 Pseudocheirus occidentalis | reverse complement strand
CTTTTTCCATCTGGGAATTTCGACTTTTTAAGGCATTCTTCTCTTCATTGGCTTTCTGGGCCTCTTTTGCCATTTGAGCTAATCTATTTTTTAACATGTTGTTTTCTTCAGTCAGGTTGTTGACTCTCTTTTCATGATTTTCTCGCATCATTCTCATTTCTCTTCCCAATTTTTCCTCCACTTCTCTTATTTGGTTTTCAGAGTCTTTTTTTAGTTGATCTATAGCTTCGAGGCATTTTTCAAGTGTCTTGGAAGCATTTGGTGTGGGAGTTCTGACTGTGTTGTCTTCCTCCTGTTCCATGCTTTGATCCTTTTTGTCCACAAAAAAAGGATTCTAGAGTTTTATTGCTGTTCCTATTTTGCTTCCTTTTCCTCATGTTGGCCAGTCAATTAATTTTGCTTTGTGGAATTCTGCTTCCAGGAGGGAAAGCTCTGTTTGAAATCACTGGGGTTTTCCCAGCCGCCGGAGCTATTACGGGGGTGTTGCAGCACCCCCTCTCCCCAGCGCTCCCCAGGACCAGCACCCAAGCCCACAATCCAGATCCAGGCTGTTCAACACAAGAGCACTTGGCCCTGATCAATTGCCTCAGGCCCCCTTTGGCTGCAGGCCAGGGGCTCTGAGGCAGCTTAGTGGGGGCAGCCGCTGGTTACAGCAGTTCCTGCCCTTCCCCCACTGCTTCCTTGCCCTGGAGGCAAATTGGTTGAACTGCTTTTCCTCCCTCAAAATTAGTTTGAAAGGTTCACTCACTTTCACTGACCTTTCTTAATTCTTATTGTTTCTGATTTAACAGATGTGAAGACGGCTCCAGGTGCTGTAGATCTGTTCTGCAGGGTAGACTCATGCTGGGGCTTGGGAGTCTTGGCTCCTCCTGACTGCCCTGAGGCCTGGCTGCAGTTATGGTTTCTCCCTGGGCTGGCCTCAGCTTCTGGCCTGCAGTCCTATGCAATGAGCCCCTCCTGCTGAGCTGCCTTTCTCTAATCCCTATTTTTCACACCTTGGTAGATGTGGAGATGCTGGAGGCCTTGTAGATCTTTTTTCTTGTGGACTGGCTGCGGCTAGGCTTAGCTCCTCTGGCTGCCCTGAGGCCTGGCCTGGCCACGGTTTTGGTTTCAGGTTGCGCTGACCTCGGCTCCCATCTTGCCATGATGAACCCCTGCTGCCGAGCTGCCTTCAGTGAGAGATGTGTTTTCTGTGATTTTGTGAGTTTGAGGGTCCTAGCATTTGTCTGGGGTCATATTTTATGGATATTTAGGGTGGCTGTGTGTGAGCTGTGGGACCTTGCTGCTTCTACGCTGCCATCTTGGCTTGGCACCCCACCCTGTTCTTTCCAAGGAACACTTTTGTTCCTGCCAGAAGGAAAGCCAGAGGTTGGAGCCAGAGGCCATCACTCTGTTCTCAGAGAGAGGGGTAACATTTTTTCTCTTTGCTCCCTTAAGTATTGTTAGTCTAGGGCAGTGATTCTTAACCTGTGGATTATTTTCAATTTGTAACAATGAAAATACATCCTGTATATCAGATATTTACATTATGATTCTTAACAGTAGCAAAATTACAGTTATGAAGTAACAATGAATATAATGTTATGGTTGGGGGGGGTCACCACAACATGAGGAACTGTATTAAAGGGTCACGGCATTAGGAAGGTTGAGAATCACTTGTCTAGGTAATGTAAATTTTAGGTTCAAGCTAAACTCCCACTAGTTATTTTTAATGGAAAAAGGAGGCCCCAAGTTTTATATGCAAGGACTGACTTCCTTTTCATCAGATACTTGTTCCATAATGGACACACATAGCAGATATCCACTCCCCCCTCCAAAATTATTGAAGTCAGTAGCAAAACAGAAATCAGATAAAATATACACGTGGGAATATATACCAGACAATACGCAGAGGCAAATGATTTCTACTTCTGTGATAGCCGTAATTCAGTTCAATTATGAGAAAGCCCCAGATCTCACCCAAAGGAGAAATTCCCCATTCTCTAGGAAAGCAAGCTGTGGATAGGAACATGATAGAGACTGTCAGCTCCTCTTATGTAAGGTTCTTCCCAAGGTCTCTCTCCCTATGGGGTGGCCGAAGAAAAGTTGGTATTACAATCTTCTCTCTCAAAGCTTAGAAATCCAGAAGATCTAAAGAGACTGAAGAGGCTAGATCTCTGTTCTCTACTGCTCTTGTCAAGTGTTTCACCCCTCACACAGGTGTGAGGTATTGATCACCACCAATGAAGAGAATCTCATACCAATGGGTTTTGGGGCTCCAGCTTATACCTGCACGTATTTTTTCATTTTCAGTGCACATTACATCTTTTTCTGCCTTACATATAAAATATCATCCTCATTAACTCACTCTCACAATAGCCTTCTGTAGTAATAGCTACGAGCAAAAAGAGAGTACCTTGCAATAAAAGCCAAATAGAATGTATTAAACACCTGCTATAGGCTAAACACTGAGGAGACAAAGAAAAGCAAAAACAGTTGTGTCTTCAGAGAGGAGAAAGAGAAAGAATGGATCATTATTATTTTATTTATTTTAAATTTTGGGGGGGTGAGGCAATGGGGGTTAAGTGACTCACCCAGGGTCACACAGCTAGTAAGTATCAAGTGTCTGAGGTAGGATTTGAACTCAGATTCCAGACTCCAGGGCTAGTGCTCTATTCACTATGCTGCCTAGCTGTCCTGACCATTATTATTAATTTCGAAATTTTTAAATAAAATCTTGTCAAACAAACTACAGTGATTCATCAAAAAGAAAATAATCCATTATGACCAAATTGGATTTATAACAGAGGTGCAAGGACAGTTCAGCATTAGAAAGACAATCAACATAATTAATCATAAGAAGAATAAAAATATCCCAAATCACATAATTATCTCAGTAAATGAGAAAATAACCTTTGACAAAGTAGAACACTGCTTTATTCAAAAAACCCTGCAAATGCCTGGAAAGGAGCTTTTTAACACATCCATTTTATTTTGAGTGTTCTTCTCTGTCCCTTGTTTGATCATGAATTCTTTCTCCATCCTTGCTCTTCTAATGTGCTTATGCTGTGACATTTTAAAAACTCTAGATTACATATCCATTTAGAGTTTATCTTGGTTTAGGGTATGAGATGTTGGTATTTCCCTAAATTCTGCCAGACTTCTTTCCAGTTTTCTCAGACTGAGGTCTTTGGGTTGATCACTCTGTTACTGTGTTCGTTAGCAGAACTAAGAGCACAATTCACACAATGACAACAGCATTATAAAGTAATACATTTTTCAATAATTCTAGAACTTTAATCAATGCCATGACAAGCCATGATTCTGGAGGAAGGAAGATGAAGCAGGGTAGCCCCCTCCAGCCAGAATAGACTTAAAAATCCAGGATGCAGCATGTGCAGGATATTAGATTGTAAGCTCTTTGAGGACAGAGACTGTTTTTTGTCTCTTTCTGTATCCCCATTGCTTAGTATAGTTAGTAAGCATTGAATAAATGTTTATTTATTGGACATGACCAATGTGGGGATTTGTTTTGACTGTGGATATTTTTTGAAGGTTTATTTTTATTTCTTTTTAAAACTGATCAGTGTATGTGTGTGGTGTGTGTGTGTAGGGGTAGTAGAAGGGAGAGAAAATAACTTTTTGTTAATTAAAAATAATTTTAGACAGAATTGAATAAAGTACTGAATTCTTAGAAGGCATGAAGTTGAGTGATAGATTGTAAATGCCAGTACCTTCAAAATTAATTGTTGGGGGGTAGCTAGGTGGCACAGTGAATAGAGCACTGGCCCTGGAATCGGGAGGACCTGAGTTCAAATCCAGCCTCAAACACTTAACACTTACTAGTCATGTGACCTTGGGCAACTCACTTAACCCCAATTCCCCTGCCTTCCCTCTTCCAAAAAGGCAAAAAAAGATTGTTAAATTTAATATAAAATTCCTAAGGGTGATTTTAAGGAATCTGATCATATGATTTCAGATCTTATGACAAAACAGGCAAGACTACTAAGGGTAACTATAGGGAAAAATGATGAAAGCACATTTGCCATGGCAGATATCAAGGAAGGTACTAATTATTATTGGATCATATTATTTTAGAGTTGGATAAAACCTTTGAGATTTAGTACCAAGTGTACTAGATCAAAAAGCAGAAAATATCAATAATAAAGAATAAGGAATTCAAAAGAAGAGTCAAAGATATATGAAATATTGATAAAATGATGAGAAATATTGAATATCAGGGAGGAGGAGGAGGAGGAGGAGAAGGAGAAAGAGGAAGAGGAGGAAAAGGAGGAGAAGAAGGTAGTTAGGTGGTGCAGTGAATAGAGCACCAGTCAGGAGGACCTGAGTTCAAATCCAGTCTCAGACACTTGACATCCTTACCTACCTATGTGACCTTGGGCAAGTCACTTAACTCCAATTGCCTTGCTTTCCCCCCTCTAAAAAATACAAAAGGAGAAGAATCTGTACTCATAACACACATATATGCCTCTGTTTAGATTTCCTTTTTGGTCTTCCATATTGTGCTATTGAGTCATGTTGAACCTAAGTCCAAGACTTTGTGTTCAATCCTATTAAGTTTCAACTTAATAAATTTAAGATTTTTTGTTTACTAATCTTTTATCCCATGTGTTAGATATTCCTTCCAGCTTTCTATCATCTGAAAATTTGATAATCATGCAGTTTATGCCTTCATCCAAATCAGTGATAAACATGTTAAAGCAGCATAGGACCAAGCACCGACCCAGCATTCACTGGCACCTCCTCATTCATGACTAAGCAATGACTCTTTGAGTCTAGCTGCTTACCCAATTTTAAATCCACCTAATCATCTTTCCAGCTCACTCACACCTTCAGCCACTAAAATACCATGAAATTTTTTGTTGAATACTCTCCCTAAGCCTAGACTTTTAAGAAACTCTATCAAAAGCAGTTCCCAGGTCTATTGTTGTAGTAATCCTATCAAAATAATAAATTGTTTACATTCATTAATACTTATGCCTATGCTGGTCTTGTGATCTCCCACTTCCTTTTCTAGATGTTCACCAACTAACATCCAGTTAATAATGTTAATTTGCTAGGAACCACATAAAGCTTATTGACTTACACTTTAGAGATTCCATTTTCTTTTCTCTTTTGAAAATCAGGACATCTTCCCTTTTCTGGGCCTTTGGTACCACTATTATTCTCTGTGTTCTTTTAAAGATCACTGACAATGGCTCAGAAATCACCTGTCTTCTTTCAGTATCCTTGTGTCATCCTGTGTCATTCCTTCTTGGAATTCTGGACCTGATGACTTGAACTCATCAAGGACAGATATGATTCATAGAGTCCTGTATTTTCAGATCTAAAAGGGTTGTAGACATAACCTCACCTGAATCCTTAATTTTATAGTTTTACAGGAGCCAGAAGAGATGAAGTAGCTAACTGAAGTTTAGTCTGTGAGTTACAACATAAATTCTCTAGGTCTTTATCATTACAAATTTATGATTTGATGATGATGATGATGTGAAACTATGATTCAATGAAAAACAATGAAGCATGAGTGTCAACAATAGCCTCGACTTCCCATATTTTCCATTATAATATATATTGTATAGCTTGGGCTTTTGGGTGACAGTTTGTCCTTTGGTTATTTCTAGTTCTAAAAGTTTTGTTGTTCAGGTTGTTTCAGGTGTTTCACTTGTGTCCAATTCTTTGTGATCCCATTTGGAGTTTTCTTGGCAGAGATACTGGAGTGGTTTGCCATTTCCTTCTCTGGCTCATTTTACAAAGGAAGAACTGAGGAAATGAAGATTAGGTGACTTGCTCAGTAGCTAGAAAGTGTCTGAGGCCAGATTTAAACTCAAGAAGGTCAATCTTCCTGACTCCAGGCCAGGCTCTCTATCCATTGTACCACGTAACTGCCTAAGACTTTTAGAGATCTGAACAAGGAGACTAGAAACATGGATCTGGAAAACCTTCCTGAAGAGCCAGCTCAAGGCCAAACTGTGATGAAAAGTTTGCTTTTTTTCAGAAATCTTTCCACATTATTCCTCACAGCAGTGCCTAAAGTCCAATATTCTCATGTCATGTTTACCAAATTTCAGGGTGGATTTTTACTATAGTGAGGCATAGTGGCTATAGTGAAACTTGAAATGAGGAAGATATCAATTCCAACTTTGCCTCAGTTATTTAGTAGCTATGTGACTCTGGTTAAGGACTATATATAACCTGTTTGAGCCTCAGTTTCCAGATCTATAGAATGAGAATAAGCATAGCAGCTACCTCAGAGGATTGCCATAAGGGTCAAATGAAATGTTTGTAAAGGTCTTTGAATACCTCTGCTATGTAAGTTCCAACTATTATTATTTCCCCCCAATGAGACAGAGGTCCTTTTGTCTGGGGTTCCAAGGAGGGTGAACGCACTCTTTCCTCAGGCAAATTCCTGGCTGCTCAAGATCCCTTCTAAGTCTGCTCTTACCAAGAATTTTTGAGCGTTTTATAGACTGCCTATAACCTCTAAATGAGATGCCTTAAACACTCCTTTGGAGCTCAGGCCATATCAATACAATGTTTTCAAGGACTAAAGTCCCCCTCTTCCTATACTCACATATCTTGTAAAGAAAGGAGTGCATTTCCTGGGCATATTCATTGTATATTTGCATCTCTGTGTTTGATAGACATATTGTTGAATTTGAATACAGGGCATTCAGAACTAAATTACAGAACAGATAGGCCCATATATCAGCTTGTATTTCCCCCTGTGTCCAGATTAAAAAAGAGAGATAGACTACTTCTGTGAAAAACCTATAGTTTCATGAAAGAGAAGGGAAGAAACAAGAAAAGAGATTCATATTAGCTCTTTCTTTTCCAGTCACCATGGGGATGTATCAAGTAGATTTCCTGACTAACTGACTTGGAAAGGATAAGAGTGAAGGTTAAAAACCTGAGAGATGATTTTGAAGGTCAGTGACATTGTGTGTGTGTGTGTGTGTGTGTATGTGTATGTGTGTATACATACATACATATATAAAAATAGAAATAAAATACATATAAATAAATATAGAAATAATAATATAATAATAATCCATTCACAATACACAGATTCCACTTTGAAGAATTCTGAAAGAAATCTATATTCCAGAAAACACCTACACATTAACTTTACTGTCCACTCCTGCCCATGACCTCCACCCACCTCCCCCTGCAAATAAAAACATTTTAAAAAAACCTTTAAAAATCCCTCCAAGTAAAGTAGAAGAAAAGTGATATGTTGCTGCCACCCCTCCTGATCTGACCTTGGCTTGAGACCTCTGGGTGCCCACCTTTGTCCCACTCCAGTACACCTGTCCTGCAGTCTGTCAACCTTTGGAATTTGCTCTAAAAGGCACAATGAAATGAGGTCAACCCTCAGGGTTTGGTCTAAGAAGAGACAAATGGGATTAGGTCAGCTATCAGAGTTTTTCCTAAAAAAGAGACAAATGAAATGTGGTTCATACATGCTGTTTATTCCCTTTGAGCTAGCAAAAATATACATATGGGGGTCAGAAAAATCTGACTCAATAAAAGGTCAGTTGAAAGAGACTTTTCCATAGGGTAAGAGCAAGGAAGTATTTCCCCCTGTTCACCACGCGCCCCCCACCCCCACCCCCAGGATGCTGGTGTCAGCCAAAATTATGGTTTTCCTATCTATTAGCCATAAATATTGGACTGTCATAAAACATAGATATCCTAACAGGATAGTGTCCATAAAATATCAAGATAAGGGAAGTGCCCTTTAATTAAGATAGTGTCCAGTTCAAGGCACCTGGTTCTAATCAGTCATAATAGCAGAATGCTCCTGGTCAGCTTCATCTGGCTTTATAGTTGCTGACATAGAAAGGAGAATTTGGGGCTCACTCAGAGAGCATGTAAAGCATCTTGGTAGGTTGTGGGCCAAAAAACGTCTTTCTCCTGATTGGCCAATCCAGGTTTTTAGTTTTTTTCAGGTGAGGGGGCTCAAATTGGTTTGGCTGGTTCATATCTCCCCCCCTCTTTTTGGTGAAAGATGCTCTGAAGGCGCCATCTGCAGACCAATGAAGGCATGGAGAAAAACTTCACTCTTTCTCAGGGAATGTTCCTCAAAGCAAGTAAAGAAAAGAGGAGGACCCGAGGCAGGGAAAATGAGGGGCACAGCAAAGGAAATCATACAGCCAGGCAACCAAGACCAAAGCTAGGGCAGCTTAGTGAAATGGGCAAAAGGATCTGGAAAGGAGGGCTCAAGAAGGGAGGGAGCCCTTCTCTTCACAGGCTTGGTCCAGATTCTTGGGAAAGACATCAGAAACAGATGTCATCTTCTTCAGGGCCTTATGGAACCACAGGACAAGATGTCTTGTGGTGTCAGATGTCCACTCAGAGTGGGACCATCTTCAGATGATCCAGGAGTCCACACCCACAAGTTGGCAGGTGTGGTAGTAATCAGAAAGACCTTATAAGGGCTCTTACAAGATATTTGGGGGCAGCTAGGTGGCATTGCAGTGAATAGAGCACTAGCCCTGGAGTCAGGAGGACCTGAGTTAAAATTTGGCCTCAGACACTTAACACTTACTAGTCATGTGACCTTGGGCAAGTCACTTAACTCCAATTGCCTTGCCTTCCCCCCTCCAAAAAGAAAAAAAAAGACATATGTTTTGAAATTGTGAGAAATCATCATAACTTAGGCACATAGAGATGGTTCAGTTACCCAGTCACACAGGGCTAGCATCAAACAATAAAATCCAGTTTTTCTCACAATACCCATTACTGCATAATTACATAAAGTCAGGTACAGACCAAACTGCTTAGAGGACTCACAATAGACTAGTTTTGAGAAATGATATTTATATGTCATCAAGGTAACCAAGAAACTTAACCATAAACCATACAAAGCAATACAATAATTATCACCATTGTTAACTAAAATCAAGTCTCACTGTGTCCCGGTAACCTATTCTCAATGTCCATTTAAATAGCACCTTTTGAGTCCCAGATATCTCATGTAGTTATCTGGTCCCATGATATCTTTCTTGGACAATAGGTTTTATTCTCAGGATAGCTCTAAATAGGGTTCAGTTTCTCTGGTTTCAAATCTAGAGGTTCCTAGATAATTCTAACTTAATATATTTGGTTCTCCATTTTTGAAACTTTAGAGAATTTCAGTATATATACCATTTGCTCCTTCTATCCTTACCTAAATCCTGTAATTGGTATAGGAATCTTTTTTTCCCAATTGAGGGTCCAACCATAAAATGAGTTCTTCTGCCTAATTTTAAAATTAACAGATAGATACTTTAAGAAAGAGAAAATAACTTCATTTTCTTTACCATTATCCATACAATTTGTGTATAAAAAATCTTAATCTGGTTGCTCTCCTCAAAATGTACTTAGCCACAAATGTAGGTTAATTGCAAGATATTCATGCTTGCATCAGAGAAGTTCTAGTATCCATCTGTTATTGAATAGATTTAATATTGTACTCACAGAACTTCTTGATTATATAAATTTGCTATAAAAAGAAAAAGAGGGACATAGTTATCACAATGCCATATACATAACAGAGGGAAAAACTTCCTTACTTCTGTTTGATTCCAGGCATGAATCGTATCTGACAGCCAATCATTAGATGTTAAAAGCAAGGCTCAGGGTTAACCAGGTAGAGAATTTTCCTTTTTAGGAAGGAATTGGCACAGGTGGGAAGTAGTCTTCCTGATCCTACATAGGCTGTGTCCAAGGTGGTCTTCAAAATTTTTCCCAGACATAGACATCCACCTTTAGCAGCCCAGGCTGCAGCACATGCCATTTTCTACTAGTGGCTGCATGACAATTCAGACAACTATCCCTTTAGTCAAAGCTCAAAGCAATAGTAATTTATAATCCATAAAGTCTTGAATAATTCCAATAATCAGAGATTTCATGACAGAAAAATACTACTGCTCTCAAAATTCCTTTAAATAATGGGAATATCTTTAAGGTGAATCTTAAGTAGTTCACATACATGTCCGTATGAGTTTCAATTCCAGACTAAATAACAGATACCAGTAAAATCAAATTTCCCATTAAGATAGCACAAGATAGTTCATAAATTACAACTCTTCACTAACATAATGGTTTGTACTGAAATCCTATTCCTTAAACAAAAACAAAAGAGGCTCCTGACTTTAACTTCACAACTTGATAGATTTACATCCTTGTTTCATAAGCTTATTTATCCTCCTCTAATTATACTAATTACTCTGAAAGAATGAGATACTTCAGGAATTGAATTTTGCTTAGCTCATGAAATGACTACAAATTCAGACTGAAACACCAAGATCTCTTCTACTTACAGCTCATTACAGTAATTTTTTTTTTATTTTTTGGAGGGCA
Source organism: Pseudocheirus occidentalis (assembly GCA_028646575.1). Classification (NCBI taxonomy): domain Eukaryota; kingdom Metazoa; phylum Chordata; class Mammalia; order Diprotodontia; family Pseudocheiridae; genus Pseudocheirus; species Pseudocheirus occidentalis. Next base: position 61,009,782 of record CM053602.1, on the reverse strand, counting down.
GTTGGGGTTAAGTGACTTGCCCAAGGTCACACGGCTAGTTTTTTTGGGTAGATTGTCTGAGGTTGGATTTGAACTCAGGTCCTTCTGACTCCAAGGCCGGTGCTCTATTGACTGCACCACCTCGCCGCCCTCATTACAGTAATTTTGCAATAAATTTGTTTGCAGATGAAAATTTAGTAGGCCTTCTAAAATCACACAAAAAATTTTATAAAACATTTCTTCCTAAAAGTATTTCCATTTCTTAAAAACAGCTTATGATAAATGATCAAATGATATGAACAGGCAGTTTTCCAAGGAAGACATTAAAGATATCTATAATCATGTGAAAAAATGCTCTAAATCACTATTAATCATAGAAATGCAAATCAAGACTACTCTTAGATACCACATTTCACCTGCCAGATTGGTTAATATGTCAAAGTAGGAAAATTATAAATGCTGGAGAAAATGTGGGAAAATTGGTATGCCCATTCTGGAGAACAATTTGGAGCTATGACCAAAGGACTATAAAAATGTGCATTCCCTTTGACCAAGCAGTACCATTTCTAGGGCTGTATCTCAAAGAGATCATACAAATGAGAAAAGGACCCATATGCACAAAAATATTTAGAGCAGCTCTTTTTGTGGTGGCAAAGAATTGGAAATCAAGGGGATTCCCATCAATTGGGGAACAGCTGAACAAGTTGTGGTATATGAATGTAATGGAATACTATTGTGCTACAAGAAATGATGAGCAGATATACATCAGAATAACTTGGAAAGACTTATATGAACTAATGCTGAATGAGGACAGGAAATCATCGTACATATTCGCAGACACATTATATCTGTGATGACTAACTTTGATAGACTTGGCTTCTCTCAGCAATACAAAGATTCAAGACAACTCCAAAAGACTCATGTTGGGAAAAGCTGTCCACATCCAGGGAAAGAATTACAGAGGCTGAATGCAGATTGAAACAAACTATTTGCTCTCTCTTTTTTTTTTAGTTTTGTTTCTTCTTTCTCGTGGTTCATTCCATTGGTTACAATTCTTCCTTTACAACATGACTAAAGTGAAAATATGTTTAATGTGAAGGCGTATATAGAACCTATATTGGATTGCATGCCACGATGGCGGGGAGGAGGGAGGAGAAAGGGGGGAGAACATTTGGAACTCAAAAGCTTGTGGAACTGAATGTTGTAAACTAAAAATAAATAAATTAATTTATAAGAAAAAGCTTAACATTTATCTTGATATCAAAAGGAATAATCATAGGGTGGATAGGATATCCTAGAGCAGCAGTTCTCAATCTTCCTAATGCTGCGACCCTTTAATAGTCATATGTAGGTGTGTCTGCATGTGGGTGACCCGCCTGGAGTTGGATAGAGGAGGTTCCTAAGACCATTGGAAATGTGTTTTCCAGTGGTCTTAGGCGACCCCTGTGATCCCTGTGAAAGAGTTATTAAACCCCAAAGGAGTCGCAACCCACAGGTTGAGAACTGCTGTCCTAGAGGGATAGGCTGCAGGGTGCCCAGGGACACAGGGCCATTGAGGACACTGCCAGTGGGGCGTCCACTGTGGCTGCTGCCCCCCCACCCTTCTGCTAGGTGAGGGTGGTTCAAGTTCAATTTTCCAATCTTCCAATTAATTTTCCAGATTTTAGTCTTTTAGATTAATCTTCCAATTTTCCAAGATTCTCTTTTCTTAATTTGATCTAGGCTGAGAGTGGTTAAGAGGGAAAAATTACTGTTTGCAATCCCTGTACTGAGATTCTCTCTTAACTCTGAGGGAGGGAGTAGGGAATGTTGAGTGATTGGGATTGTAGGGAGGTGTTTTAGCAGGGGATGAATTCCTGGAATTATCCCCAGTCTCTGGAGTTTTCTCTTGCATCCTAAAAATGATTAATTTCTAAACCTCTTAATGATTAATCTCAAAACCTCCAGAATCTGCTAGGACAGACCTGTACAACTTGTAAACTTCTTCAGGCTGTGGATAGGTTAGACTAGAGACAGACTGATGGTGTTTGGTTGCTGTTCCTGTGCTAGGATATCTTCAGTGGTTCTGGCCCCAACTTGGCCAGCGTTAGAACCACAACACAAAGTCTTACAGGTTTTTTTTTAAATAATCTAATTTGTCCTGCTTTCGGCTATGACCTCAAGATAACAAGAAAGCTCATTAATCTTTCCTAGTGTTTTTTTCTAACTACACAGCCTTTAGAACTTTTCTGACTGTCTGCATTTTAAATCTTTCAAGGTAATAGAATCTAGCTCACAGCACAAACATGACACAGACATTTTACAGCACAGAGACACAGACACAGACAAATACAGTTTTAGAATGACAGGGAGAGGGGAAGTTCAAAAGCTTGTAGTGACTGTTAGAAATCCCTCTCACGAATAGACTATTATTACTCTGAGGAAGCGGGGTGGAGAGTTTGCAAGGGATTCAAGACCAACAGGGCTGCCTCTGTAACCACCAAAGCAGTAATGGGTGGCCTTGTACATTCCTCCTACTTGAGAGGTGCAAAAAGGGGCAGATAGGAACTGGATCTTGCAAGCTTCTTCAGAACACCCTTAAGGTTGCAGATTTAAAGGGGCACATCCTGATGAAGGTAAATTCAGAGATCTGAGTCCCCAAAGGGACGCTAGCCTAAAGGCTAGGAGAGGGGAGGGGGAAGGGGATTAAACTGAAGCGGCTTTGCAAGCTTTAAGGGAAGAAGCTTTTGCCTTGTTCTCTCCCTGTCATTTCAGAACTAGTGGTGAAAATCTTTTCCACATCTTATTAGCCTTTAAGCTTAATTTGTTTTTAAGATACTGGTCAAAAGAGCCCCAATTTTTCCAACACTATTCATAGAGAAAGTGACTGTCTTGTTAGCTGGATCTCTAATTTTAGTTTCTGAATCAATTTTTTAAAAAGGATTGATCTGTACCTTGAGTGAATCTATGTAATGCAGAGTGATTCAATGTGTTGTGATCCCCACCCCAGAGCTAGCTTAAAGGGATTTGTGAACTTCAACCAAAGTGGGGGAAGTTTAGAATAAAGGAACTAAGAATAAAGGAACTCACCCAACCCCAGCAAGGTTAATATTCCTGGAAAACCGATCCTAAGGTGCCCAAGTCACTAGCATTATCAGGGTGGGATCTTTTCATTCCATCAGTTCCATCCAAGTCCATGGCATCATACCCATCAACTTTCAGAGTTTGATCTAAATGAGACAATGAAATTAGGTCAACTCCCAGAGTTTGGTCTAAGAAGAAACAAACAAGATTAGGTCAACCTCCAGAGTTTTCCCTAAAAAAGAGACATTAGGTTCATATGTGTGGTTTATTCCCATTGAGCTAGCAAAAACATATGTATGGAAGTCAGAATAATCTGACTCAAAGAAAGGCCAGCTGAAGGACACTTTTATCCATAGAGTAAGAGCAAGGAAGTGTTTCCCTTTTTGCTCCCCTTTACTGACTTAGGATGATGGTGTCAGTCAAAATTATGGTTTCCATATCTGTCAGCCATAAACATGGAGCTGTCATAAAACATGGATGTCATAACGAGATAGTGTCCGTAAAATATCAAGATAAGAGAAGTACCAGTTAATCAAGATAGTGTCTAGTCCTTATCAGTTATAACAGAGCTCCTGATCAGCTTCATTTGGTTTTGTAGTTGTTGACACAGAAAGGGGCATTTTGGGTTCACTCAGAGAGCATGCAAAGCATTATGGTAGGTTGATTGAGAGTGGGCCAAAAATGTATTTCTCCTAATTGGCAAATCCAGGTTTTTAGGCTTTTTTCAGGTGATGGGGGGCTCAAGCTACTTTAGCTGGTTCACAAGTTTCACTCTGTCTTCCAAACACAAGTTGGGCTTGTGTACCTTGTGTCTATCCTTGCCCTACATTTTGTAGTCTTCTCCTGTCTGTATCTGTGTCTAATTCCCATGTGTCTGCTGCTCACCTTACTTCTCGGTTCTGGCCAGGCCCCCATGTGACAGCTTGTTTCTCTGACCGTGGCCCCCACATGTTCTTGAACTGTGTGTAGGCCCCTTCCATACACAGGCCCAAGGCCTGTTTCCTGTCTCCCTCCCTCCCATTCCCAGGACAGGACAAATTTGAATTGATGTAAAAATCACTAGAGAAAGGAAGAGAGAGAGAAAGAGAGAGAGAGAGAGAGAGAGAGAAAGAGAGAGAGAGAGAGAGAGAGAGAGAGGGGTTAAATTGAAATCAAGTATACATAAGTATATATGGCAAACCACTCCAGTATCTTTGCCAAGAAAACCCCTAATGTGGTCATGGAGAGTCAGACAGGACTTGAAACAACTGAACGACATAGATGTATATGTGACGTGTACATGTTTATACACACATATGAAAGGGAAGTGCTTAGAGAAGCAATTTCAATGAGCATTTTCTCTATGCATGAATGAGCTTGCAGTGTAACTGTGGCACCAAAAGAGGGAAGCCTGCTCCTATTTGTTTCAGTGCCCTCCTCATGTAGAACTTATGACTGGCCTCCTAGATAATTCTATCTCCAGCAGGAATACATCCTGAATTTCACCAGCTCCAGGGAGATTAAGGGCAAGCAGATCATCACAAAATAACCTGAGGCTCTGTTCAGGTGCTTGGTGATCCTTGAAAAGTAACAAATTTACCTATTTGACTTCTTGCCTATGGTGTTTCTTTCACAGTACACAGAAAGCCAGTCTTGACATTCACATGGGAGAGGTAAACATGTAATAGGAAGTCTTTATAATATACAGGAAAGGGCCAGGACTTAGTGACTTTAAAAGGCTGCTTCAGTTTCTCCACTTGCCAAGTAAATAATATTGCTGTTGTTCAGTCCAATTCTTCCATTTGGGGTCTTATTGGCAGATATAATTGAGTAGTTTGCCATTTCCTTCTCCAGCTCATTTTAGAGATGAGGAAATTGAGGCAAACAGGATTCAGTGACTTGCCCAGGGTCACATAGCTGGTAAGTGTCTGAGGTCAGACTTGAACTCAGGAAAATGAATCTTCTTGACTCCAGGACTGGTGGTCAGTCCCCTATAGCACCACCTAGCCACCCCAAATAAATATTACAGTTACAGAATTTGAGTTAGATGGAACCTCAGTGACCAGCCCATACATGAAAGGAATCCCCAATATAACAAGTAGTCATTTAAACTCTCCTTTGGACTTCCAAGGAAGGGGACAATCTAGAGGCAGCCCATTCCTCTTTGGGACAATTCTAATTGTAGTTCCAATTAGACAACAACTTTAATATTTTCATGTTTTTCAATGTCCTTCTTAAACCATAGTGCCCAAAACCAGACAGAAGACTTTAGATATTATCTAATCAGGGCAGAGCATAATGGGATGAAAACCTCTTTATTCATGGAAGCTCTGCCTCTCTTAATGCAGCCCAAGGCCACATTAGTTTTTTTGCCTGCTACAGCACACTGGCAACTGCTATGGACTGTGCAGTCCACTAAAATCCCCAACTCACTTTTCAGACAAGCTATTGTCTAGCTGGTTCTCTTACCATGTAACACTGAAGGTGATTTTTTTGAACCCAAGTGTAATACATTGTTTTTCTCCCCATTGAATTTCATCTCAGCAGATTCAACTCAATACTCTAGTCTGACAAGATGTTTTTTGCTCTCAATTGTCATGCAGTGTGTTAGCTCTGTCCAGGGTATTGTGAGGCTCAAATGAAATAATGGATATAAAGCACTATCTAAATCCCAGTTCTTAGTAGGATTATTATTATTAGACTATAGTTACCAGGTCTTTAGTCCTAGTGATGACTTCATTACTTGAACCTTCTGCCCCTGCACTACTGTGGAGCTCAAGTAATGATTATGGAGCAATACAGATGTGCTGGTAAACAACTGGGCTCAGTAGAGGAAAACTGTTTAGTTTAAGCTACATTATTAGCACTTTCTTAAGTCTAAGACAATCAACAAAACAATAAATCAAGTCTTGACTTAAACAGCTGGTTCCAGTACCTTACTATATCTCCCAGTCTTGTGTCATTTGCAAATTTGATGAGTGTTCCTTCTGTGCCTACAACACTGATGAAAATGTGAAATAGCACAGAGTCAAACACAGAGCCTTAAGGCACTCCACTGGTGACCTTCTGTCAAGTTGATGTACTGAACCATTAATAACCACTCTTAATAGTTCAGATATACAACAAGCTTTGAATTCATCTACTGGTTAGGTGTGGTGACTGGACATGCCAGTGAATCCATTGTTAGGCTTGGGTAATTGTAGCTAAACTGGGCCAAGCAGTACTGAAAAGTGCTTCTAGGTAGAATTGGATGGGCTGTTCTATTTCTGAGCTCTCTCTTTGATGGGCAACTGCAGTCATTTTACACCTTCAACCAAAGACTTCTTCTGGTAGATGGTCTTCACCTAGAGGGCCCCAAGAGCAATGATTCTTAGTTTAAAATTGACTTGCTCAGAGCCTCAGCTCTGTGATTAGGTTGAGTTCTATCAGTTCTCATAACCTTTCAGGAATCTTGTGTAGATGAGTCTGTAGAGACAAAAGTGTATAGGCAACTAGGCTTAGTGGACAGAGGACCAGCCCTGGAGTCAGAAGGACCTGAGTTCAGATCCATTCTCAGACAGTTACTTTCTAGCTGTGTGACCTTGGACATTTAACCCCATTATTGAAGAGACAAAACAGCTACCTTAGTCCCTAGTCCCTAGCACCGGTCTTTCTGGCCTCTTCATATTCAACTGAGCTATTCAAGTCTCAGATTCTTTCTAAGGTGGGGAATGTTTATTTTGCATATGAAAACCTCTGCATTTCAATGGTTTGGTCTTTTAGCCATTTCTCACCCCCCTTCAGCTTTTGTATTTATATTGTATGACTATTTCTCTCATAAAATATGGCCCCAACACCTAAAATAGGGAAGGGTAAATAAAAAAGAACTATAGACCAATATCATTGAGCATTAATTAAATTTTTTTCAGTAAAATCTGTTATATAGACTGTAGCAATTCATCAAAGAAAGCATTAATGAAAAATGCAATGTGATTTTTAGAATATATTGTTTGATGTTATAAGTGATAGGGCTCCAATATGGATTCACTTAGGCTAAGTGGTACTAATGACTATAAACATATAAGTAATGACAGAAAGCCTCTACTTTTCTACTGTCCTGACTCATTCTGACCCTGTGTCAAATATATAAATGATCTGACTCCTGATTAATTGACACTTTCATCTAACTGCAGTGGCTGTGTGCACCCATTTCTGGGGTCCCTGATTACCAATTTGAACCCTCACCTAATTTCTGGTTCTAATTAGGAAACTCCCTCACCTGAGTCTGGTATTGATAAGTGATCTGGAAAGTTTCCCCGACATGTCTGGGTCTGATTAGGAATGTCTATTCCCATATCTGGCATTGATTACCTGTTCTCTACCAAGCCTATCTTTAAGGCATAAAATTTCCCTGCTCAGACCCCACTCTGAGCATATACTCCCACTGAGATATTTGTCATGGTACATATCTCCTTTATATGCCTTTATATGAGTGATTCTGGCTCTGTGTATATATATATGTATGGGGGGAGGGGGGGAAGAGCAGTGTGTGTGTATGCTTTTGTTTTTGCCTGCTTGCTGGGCTACATAGTAATAAAGTTCACACTTATACTAATTTTCTGAGTAAAATTTTTTAGTAAATCCTCATCATGAGTCTTTGCTCTAACCTGAGCCATGAGATAAAATAATGTGATAAATCTTGTTAGATTTATACTGGAGACCCTAGGATGATTCAGTATTAGAAAAACAATCAACATAGCTAAATATATTGGGGAAAAATCCTAAACTATATAAACATTTACTTTTCTTCCTTAGTAGTGTGAGGGATAATTTATAGTGAAGTTTCCTTATTCTGAAAAATCAAATCTAGAATGGCTGAGTTCAGTATTCACTAGGCCTAGGTTTGGGTCACCTGACCTTCAAGCAATCTGGGGCTTAGACCAATGGAGACCCTCTCCCAGAGCCAACTCAGCACAAGATATGCCAAATAAGTTTGACTGCTTTCACTGGACACTCGCATGTTTCCGGGTCCTTTGTCTCAGAGAGATTCCCGGGCTTAGGTTGTGGGTCAGCCCCCCTGGCCAATGAGATTGAAGGCCAGTTGAAGGGGTTGGGTTTCTGCATTAGAACACTATATAACCATGGGCTGGCTTCTACCTATTGTTCTCTCCCAGCTGCCATGTGGACGATAGAGGCAGAGTCCTTTCTCATGAGAAAGAATAAAGACCTTTTCTGACCTTAGATTCAGACTCTGAACTCTTTCATCTCACAAAGTTTGAAGGTTCCACCAAGATTTTTTGGACTCCTCTCTGGAGAGGGGGAGGCCTCCCCAGCCTTGATCAACAGGTAAGGACATCCCACTGGCTCTTTCCCAGTGACCTCTTGGTAAGGTGGGGGAGTGACTCCCCTCTATGGAGAATGAGGCCCGAGGGGGTCTGAATCTGAGATAAGAAAATGCTAAAAAGGGGGAACAAAGATTACTGGAAATCACAAAAGTCTGTGCACAGACCCAGGTAAGGAGAGGCCTGGGTGATTTGATGGTGAGTGTGGTCGACTGAGGCTGGCCAAAAGTTGGGGCAACCAGGAGGCAATTTTCAGGGGAGATGCTGACAAGAGGCCCCTGATGGGGGCTCTTCAGAATTCATGCCTCAGCACCCCAAGTTCTGGACCAACAGGTTGACCGCAGGTCCGGCCAGACCTTGGATCCAGAAGGAGGGGGCTGGCTGACAGGCCATGTCACCTGCCTCTGGTAAAAGGAAATTTTCAGCTTTTGCCCACAAGCTGCTAGTCAATTGGGAAGAAATGTTTCCTTCAACCCCATCTTGATGATCCCTTGGGAGATAAATTTGGCAAAGCTGGTTGAGACTGTGTTTGTTCTGTATTTCTTTTTGTTGTTGTTGTTTGTTTGTGTGGATATGTGTGAAATTTGTCTATTCATAAGAGAAATGGTTTACCATTTGGATTAAAAAAAGCACTGGGAAATTTAGAAATCTTCCTTCTCTGCCTAACTAAACTAAGAATGGAGAGAGAGAATTCAGATCTTTAGCAGATAATAGGTAAGTGAAACTTTTTTTCTGTTTGTCTGAAATGCCTAAGGCAGAGATAGAAGGAGAAGCAAAAGTCCTGATTGCATTAGTTAGGGTGGGGGAGCCACTGCCTCCTCCCCCCAACTTTAGAATGTTGGAAGATAGTGCTAGTGAATTTTTAGCCTGACTTCAAAAACAACAAACCAGGAAGTTAGAAGGGATAATGTCTATCTACCTTTTAGGCTCTATTGGAATTTAGTTTAAAAAGTTCAGACAATCATTAAATTCCTAAGGCCCCTCTTGAGAGAGAGAAAAGATAACCACACACAGTTAACTGCTAACCCAAACCCTTTGTCTATGAAGTGAGATAAGAGATAGATAGGAATGGGGTGGGGGCAAGAGCCTAGACTGAAGGTGAAATAGAGAAGTTGTAAAGTTATAATTTAATTCCTGTGTAAGGGGGTTTGGAAATGCAGTCACCTAAAGTTTTTAGTAGAATATAAGTTTTAAACATTTCTAAACTATGTAATTTAGAAATATTTATGAACTCTGATGTTAAAACAATTTTCTTATTCCTATTCAGAAGCTGTTAAGTTATCTAAGGGTATGGTTATGTATGTTAATTTGGATATAGGTGAAATGTGTAATGTTTTGGAATTTATAGTACTTAAGAAATTTGAATTTAAAGATGGACACTGAGTATGGTAAAGATATTTGTAATTATCACTAGAACCAAAAGAAGTAGTTAGAATGATTAGCCCAGCATATTATAAACTGATCTAAAATGTGAGCAAGAATGGGTATGGTGTAACAAGAGCAATTTTTGTTTGTTTGTTTGTTTAAATGTTGTTCAAAGGAATAGAAAGTGAAGAATGGGGCACTCTGACCTGAGTGCTGTAATATTTTTGAAATAACTGTAATCTGGGAAATCTGTAAAATTACTTTCCTCATAGTTCTTGGCCAGCCTGTAATTATAATGGGAGTTAAATATCAGATTCTGATAAGAAAGAGAAGGCTTAGGAATGGTAAGGAATTACTCTCCCCCACTTGGAAGAAAAAAAAGAAGGAGACAAGGGTGTGGGGAGGAGAAAAACCTCTACTGGTTTTAGAAATGCAATTAATGGCATAATGTCATTGTGTTATTATGGTATCTAAATTGCAAAATCTTCATATATTGTAAAAACTGAGCGAGAGCCAAGAATGGTGTCAGTTTTAATATGAATTGGGTTGAAACTGAAAGATGGAGAAAAATTGTGTAAAATATAATGTTATTTGTTGTTACTTCTGCTATTCAGAAAACCAGGTATATACACCTTTACCTGTAGTTATGAATGATCCTCTGTGCAAGGTGAATTGGAAATGTGTTTTTGTAGAACTTTTATTGAGCAAAAAAATACATATATAAGCATGTGTATATATATGTAGGGATGTGGCTCAATTTGAAAATTACATCCAGCTGAATTAAGGTCACTGAATTGGTAATTAATGGGTTTTGAATTTAAAAGTTTAAATGTAAGAACATAATAATTTTGTTATTGGTAAACAGTTGTGTTATGATATTTTGAAGTATTGTAATTTAAGAAATCATGAACTTTTAAGTTTTTCTTTATTTAAAAGGAAGTTTCAGCTATCATTTAACAAATATATTTGTGAGAAGTAATTATTGGTAATTATGTGAAGAAAAGACCAGTGAAGCCTCCTAAGTTTTGTCAAGTATGTGGGAAAGATTTTTATGATCAGAGAATTTAGAAATTGTGTATTAGTTAATAATATTAGGATAAATTGTTTTTGAAAAAGGGAAATATTCTTAATATGAAATGTTTTACAAGATCTTTTGTTATAAGATGATTGGAAACATTAGTAGATAAGGGAACTAGGAGAAATGAAAGTGGTGTTTATTGATTTAACAAGATGAGGAATACAAGATAAACTGCAGGTAGAGAAGCCTTCACCTTAGTACCTTTAAAGAAACAAGATAACTGTTAATGTATATGGGAAGAAGGAGGGGTTAGGTGGCCCCTAGAAACCTCATCAATCCCAGGAAAGTGGCAATAAGAAATTTAAAATTTGAAAAGGGAAAATGAGTAATTATACAAAGACTTTGTAAGATTTCTAGTCATTTTATTAATTGTGTATAGATTTTGTAATATTCAAACTTACTGTGAATTTTAATTTCAGGCAGATTGCCTAAAGAGTCCTTATCTGATTAAGTAAGGGAATTTCTCCACTCCCCACCAGGAAGGAAGGGGGAGGGGCAGCAGTTACTTCTTCAGACTCTGAAGAAGCCCCACTGATAAGTCAGTCTCAAAACCGTTCCTTTAAAGTTAGTATAATTTATATCTAGTCATTGGTTTTTGGTACCAATTTGGAATATAGAACAGGAATTAATTATGTATGTGATTCCTGGTAAACCTTTGTGGTATACTGTATGTTGCTTTCACAAAAGTTCAGTGACACCAGGATAAATTAAAACTATTTTTTTAAAGAAAATAAATACTTTTAGAAAGCATGTTTTGTAGAAAACATCTTGCTGTTTTAATCTGAATTTGTGGTTATTGTATGGTATAAGCAAAAGTTAACATTTGTAATTGAATGTATAAGTAAAAGATTTCGATTCCTGAAGGTAGAATAAACAAACTTGGGAGAACATTATTTCTTTTAATAATATGGGAATAAATAGACCAAGGGAAAAGAAGTTTGTGACTCAAAGGTGTAAACACAATGTTGAATTATTATCCCATACACTAAGGCTGGGATACAGCTGAACTACTATAATAAAGTGTGTCTTTAGGATCTGGGCTATTCAGCTTCAGATCATATTCCTTTTTATATATTAAAGAACTTGGTAAATGGGTATTTGGCCTAGTCATCTGCCTGTCACTAGATATTTGTCTGTATGGTATAGGGTCCTTAAATGCCTCAAAATGATGTTAGAATAATTGAGTATTGGTACAACTGATTGAGGGACCTAGCTGTTATTCTATTAATTACTGAAAGTAGATCAGAAACATCTTCTATGGGAGGAAAAGAGTTTCATTGCAAATTTCTTAAAGGGAGGTAAATTATGGAATACTTTTGTATTAATGGAAAAGTCAACTTCATTCAAAGTCTGTTACTATTGTGGAAATAATACCTGTTTATACTGTCTGTTTGGTGGTGCAAACATGTTTTATTATAAGCAACTTATTGATATGGACTGTTTTGGGATTAATTACTTATGAATCCTCCCAAGTCTTTTATGATAATCGAAGTAGAAGTCAGTCTCTCCTATAAGTAAATTCATTTGTATAACTATTGAACTCAAGGATAGGAAACTTCTATTTGCAAAGTGTTGATAGAGTTGAAAGTTTCTGTCTGCAAAGTGTTGTTACTTATGTTTACATGTATAGATGCTATACATGTATATTTACATGTATAACATCTGATCCTCCTAAAGAACTAGACTCAGAGTGGAGACTTCTGAGGGAATAATAAGATCAGATAATTCTGTATGTCAGATCTATCAGTTTGTGAGGTTTAGCCATTAATCTCTTTGCTTTGTCTAAGCAGAACAGTTATGTTAGTAAGATTATAATAATTTATGAGCTATCTTGTTTTATGGTTAAAAATGTAAAGGAATCCTGAACAATTTGAATAATGGGTTTGAGAGATTTGGAAGGATAAATAAAGTTTTGATTGGGAATATGGAAGGTAGATAAGAAGGTTTGGGGACAAATGTGGTTTTATCCAAGCCCTCCTGTCTCTGGATGGTGGTACTGGTTTTAAAGGGTTTTATGTACGTTGAGAAAGAGTTAGAGAAAGTATCTAGGAAGACAGATTTGTAACTTGATTTTGTAATTAACAGGTCAATCAAATTTGAGAAGGAGAGGAAATAAGAATACAAATGCAACTTTGAATCGTTATCCCATAGACTGAGGTTGGGATTATAAAGCTGCTGTAGAGAAGGTGTATCTGTGTATATGAGTGAAATGGGGTCCCAATGTATTTCAAAGTTATGAAAGAGCAATTAGGTATTAATACAACTGACTAAATTAGTTGTTGGGATTAAACCAGAGACATTTTTAGTTGAGAGAAGAGAAATTTTAGTGTGAGCTAAGATTGAGCATAAGGTAGAGAAGTTTGGAAGTAGATGCAGTATATGCTCTATAAAGTACATGCTCTAATGAGCAATAATTTATAATTCTGATGGGAGATTTGATTTTTTTATGAACAAGAATGAATGTAGGTTATTCGAGGCTCACTTCAAAGATGTTCCTTAACCAATGTGAGATTATAATCACATCTTAAGCTGATTGTTGGTCCTTGTTATTTAAGACTTGATGGGATTGTTAACTGACTGTTTCTTTGAGTTCAGCTCCAGACAGGAGTGTTAAAAGAGGCTGCCCAAGCTACCCAAACCACCAACCGATGGTGCCAGATCCTGTAAGGTACAGGTATGAAGGCTGGAGGAACGACTGTTCAGCATGAGCTGAGGTAGGATTCTTCTTACTGGGGTCTACCCGCAAGCACCTGGCAGACTTTAAGTTTGGCTCAATGGAGATTACAGCATTGTGCCTGGAATTGGCATTCTGAAGTTTGGGAAATATGGTTCCCTCATTATAATTTTGTCCCTAGTCTTGGTGGAAAGTTTCAATAATCAAAAGTTTTAAAATAAAACAGCAACAAATCTACTCGATTCTGGAACATCTTAAGTTACTATAAGATAAAGCTACTAGGCCTAGGGTTTAGTATATGTATTCCTGTATGAGTCAGGGTCCTTTAGTTCTTTGTAATAATATGACAAGTAGGTCAAGGATTTGTGGGAATATTATTCCGTTATTCAGTTAGTATCACATTTGTCTCAACTTTGTTATAATTAGTCAATGTTAAAAAAGAGGATAATTTTTGTACTACTTGGAAACATTTTTTTTAAATTTTAATTTATTTTCTTGGTTACAGCATTCATTTCCATAAGGTTTTTAGTTACAAATTTTCTCCCCTTCTTTCCCCTAGCCCCAGCCAAAAACATTGATCCTACTGTAAAGCCCCTCCCAAAATCTGTTCCCTTTTATGTCCTCCTCCAAGGCCCCTCTAGCTTTCTAGTAGGGCAGGGAGGGTCTCCCTGCCCCCGTCCCTGTATGTATTGTTTCCCAGTTGCATTTGATTGTATAGCTTTAAATTCTAGATTCTTGCAATTCCTCCCCTGTCACCCACTCCCACTGGAAGAAACAGCAATTCAATACAGGCTGTACATGTGTAATTACGCAGGACATCTCCATGG
>CM053602.1:60977072-60994996 GCA_028646575.1 Pseudocheirus occidentalis | reverse complement strand
CCCATCCTGTTCATGTCTTCAGTCAACTTTCAGATACTGGGAGAGAAACACTCTCTCTCTCTCCCTCTCAGCTGACTTCAGTCTCCACAAATCCTCCTTCACTGAGGAGCCAACTCCAGAATCTGTCTGTCTCTCTAAAATTCTCCTGCTTATAAGCACTGGCCTTCTCCCAAGTCAACAGGGGAGTTCACACCTTTTCACCAATGGACAGAGTTCTATACTTAGCCTTAAGTATCTGATCTACTTAGCCCTAAGTATCTGATCTACTTAGCCCTAAGTATCTGATCTACTTAGCCCTAAATATCAAACAAATTGATTACCATTACAAATACTATTGTATCAATAGATGTTTAAAAGGGTTTTTTTAATAATTCTTTTTTTTTGCTCTTTGGAGGGCAATTGGGGTTAAGTGACTTGTCTAAAGTCACACAGCTAGTAAGTGTGTCAAGTGTCTGAGGCTGGATTTGAACTCAGGTCCTCCTGACTCCAGGGCTGGTGCTCTACTCAGTGCTCCACCTAGCTGCCCCCTAAAAGATTTTTTTTAATAAAATCCAACAAGTGTTTCTCTTAAAATTATAGAAATCATAGGAATAAATGGGCCTTTCTTTTATATAGAAAGTAATACTTATCTAAATTCAAGCACAAATATTATATGCAATGGGTGGAGGAAGAAAGCATTTCCAATAAGATAAAGCAAAGATGCCAATTATCACCACTACTATTTAACATAACACTAGAAATATTACCTATGGCAGTAAGACAAGAAACAGAAATTGGAGGAAGAAGCATAGGCCTGAAGTAAACCAAATTATCGCTTTTGTAGCTATGACTTTGTAACCCTAGTGAGGCAACAGAAACTAGAAACATGAAGAGTCAACTAAAAATTAATTGAATTAATGACTTCAGCAAAGTTTCAGTACTATAAAATAAATCCCCCACCATCAGCATTCCTATATGTTACCAACAAATTGCAACAGAAAGATTTGGACAGAGAAATTTCATTCAAAATAACCACAAAAGCTACAAAATATTTGGGAACATATCTATGAAGATTCACCCAGGGACTATATGTATTCAAGTATAAAACACTCTTTACAGAAATAAAGACAGACCTAGACAATTTTAGAAATATTGATTGCATATGGGTAAGTTAAACCAATGTAATAAAAACCTAAACCAATTTACTTATCTAGTGCTATACCAATGAAACTCCCAAAAGAATGTTTTATAGAATTAGAAAAATAATAATGAAATTTATTTGGAGGAACAAAAGGTCAAGAATCTCAAAGGCAATAATGAAAAAAGTGAAAATAAAGGGGAGATCTATCGATACCAGAACTAAAACTGCACAACAAAATAGTAATCATTAAAATAACTTGGTACAAGTTAAAAAAAACAGAGATCATTCATTGGAACTGATTAGGCACACAAAATACAGAAGCAAAAAAAATACAGTAGCATAGTGTTTGCTAAACTCTGTTAGTAGAGGAAGGACTCATTTGACAAAAACTGCAAAAAAACTGGACAGAAGTCTGGCAGGCGTTACAGATAAATCAGCACCTCATACCATACGTCAAGATAAACTCCAAATGACCTAGACATTAATATAATAAACCAATTAGAGGAACACGGAAGAAATTACCTTTTGCAAAGAGTTCATCACTAAAAATAAATGATAGAAAAGATCACAAACTCAAATGGACAATTTTGATTTTATAAAATTTAAAAGATTATGTACAAATAAATATAATGTAGTTAAGATTATAAGGAAAATAAGTAACTGGGGAAGAATCTTTACATCAAGTCTCTTTGCTAACAGTCTCATATCTAAGATATTTAAGAACCTGATTAAAATTTAAAACTAAGAACCATTCTTCAATATGCACTATGAATAAAAAATATTAACAAGCAGTTTTCAAAGTAAAAAATACAAGCTATTAACAACCATATGAAAAATCAGAAAAAGAGATCCAGAGTCTTAAGGAAGAAAATGACACCTTGAGAAAAGAACTAAATATATATATATATATATATACATATATATAAAGAATGAAAAAATAGAAGAGAATTTGAAACATTTCATATGAAAAACAAAGGATCTAGAGAACAGATAAAGAAGAGAAAACAGAAGAATAACTGGACTACCTGAAACTTCTAATTAAAAAAAATCTTGATACAATAACACAAGAAATAATTAAGGAAAATTGTCTTGAAGCATTAGAACAAGAGGGGAAAGTAGAAATAGAAAAAAAAAATCTACTGATCGCTACCTGAAAGAGATCCTATGAGGAAAACTCACAGGAATAGTATACTTAAATTTGGAAACCCCCAGATCAAGGACAAAAGACTACAAGCAACAAGTAAAAAACCAATTTACATATGATGGTACTACAATTAGAATCACACAAGACCTAGCATTGATAACACTAAAAGATCTTCGAACACTATATATTGAAGAGCAAAAGAACTAGGCGACGGTTGAAAATATCATACCCAGCAAAGCTAAGCATAATTTTGAATGAAAAAAAAATGAACATTTGATCTACTGTCAGATTTCCAGGACTCTGTTTAAAAAAAAACCAAACATCCTGAACTCAATAGAAGATCTGACATAGAAAAGCCAAGGGAAATATAAAGTAGATATCAATGACCAATTACAAGAGACTAAATAAGTTTTAGTATTTGTCTAAAATTAAAAAAAATTTTAATGACTGTACATTTCCTTTGACCATTTTTAATTTGACTTTTGGGAAAAGGAATTTTTATCTTATAAAATTTAATTGGGAGAGAGAGAGAGAGAGAGAGAGAGAGAGAGAGAGAGAGAGAGAGTGTCTGTGTGTGTGTCTGCGTCTGTGTCTATGTCTGTGTGTCTGTATGTGTACTGGAGATGTGATCTTTATCAGTGGAGTTTGCTGAAAAAATTTCCCAATTAACTGCTTCCCTTCTAGTTTTAGTTGGTCAGCCAATAAGCACTTATTAAGCACCTGCTATGTGTCAGGCACTGTGCCAAGCACTGGGGATACAAAGGAAGGCAAAAGATTATCCCTCAAGGAGCTCCCAGTCTAATAAGGGAAATAGCATGCAAATGACTATGTATAAACAAACGACCATGTACAAATAACTATGTACAAACTAGTTATGTACAGGATAAATAGGCAATAATTAGCAGAAGGAAGGCACTAGAAGTAAGAGAGGTTGTGGAAGGTTTTCTGAAGATGATGGGATTTTAGTTGGGTCTTAAGGAAAGTCAGGGAGGTCACTAGTTAGAATGAAGGACAGAGAGCATTCTGGGAATGGAGAACAGCCAGAGAAAATACCCACAGCTGAGAGATGGAAGGGTTTGTTCATAAAATGACCAGGAGGCTGGGGTCATTTTATCTCACACAAAGAGTATGTGTAAGGTAGGAAGGTGTAAGAAGACTGGAAAGAGAGGAGGGGGGCAGGTTATAAAGGATTTTGAATGCCATTTTTCATTTGATCCTGGAAGCAATAGAGAGTCACTGGAGTTCATTGAATGGTAGAGGAAGGGGGAGGAGGACATCATCAAACCTAAGCTTTAGGAAAATCACTTTTATGTCTGAATGGAAGATGGATTGGAATGGGGAGAGACTTAAGGCAGGCAGACTGCCCAGAAGTCTATTACAACAATCCAGGCATGCAGTGATGAGGGCCTGTACCAGAGTGATGACAGTGTCAGAGGAGAAAAAGGGATATATTCAAAAGATGCTACAAAGGTGAAATTGACAGACCTTGGATATGGAAGTTGGATATAGTTATGGGGTATTTGGTTTTGTTTCCTTTTTCCCATTGATCACTCCATTGGTTACAACCCTTCTACACAACCAGACTAATGTCCAGTGTGAAAGTATTTTCAGATCCTATACTTAATTGCACACCACCATGGGTGAGGAGGGAGAAGAAGGAGGGGAGAAAATGTGAAACACAAGGGATTGTGGAACTGAATCTTGTAAACTAAAAGTAAATAAACAAGTCAATTAAAAAAAAGACATAGTTATGGGGGTGAGATATAGTTAGGAATCCAGGAAGATTCCTAGGTTTTGAGTCTGAGGTGCTGGGAGGATGGCATTGTTCTCTGGGGAAAGTAGGAATGGGGCAGAGATCAGGCAGAGAGATAATGAGCTCTATTCTGGACATATTGAGTTTAAGATGTCTAGTGGACATGCAGTTTGAGATGTCTGAAAGGCAGTTAGGATATGATATTAGACATCAACAGAAAAATTTTGGTAGGATAGGTAGATTGAAGAATCATTAGCATAGAGATGGTTGTGAAGTCCATGGAACCTTATGAGATCACCATATGAAATAGTATAGAGGGAGAAGAGAAGAGGGCCCAGGCAGAGTCCTGTTGGACTGCTAATTGGAAGGAATCATCTGGATGAGGATCTAGCAAAGGACACCACAAGGAGTGGTCTGATAGGTAGGAGAACCAGGAGAGAGTGCCCTGAAGAGTTAGAGAGGAGAGTAGTGAGGAAAAGAGGGTGATTTATATTGTCAAAAGCTGCAGAGAAGTCAAGAAGAGTAAAGATTGCCAATGGATTTGGCAATTAAGTGATCACTGACAACTTTGGAGACAACTGTTTTGACTGATGAAGTCAGAAGCCTAATTGTAGAGAGTAAAGAAGAGAGTGAGATAAAAGGAAGTGGAACTATCTATTGTGACAGCCTTCTCAAGGACTTTCCCCCACATAATGGGGAAGAGATAGAAGACAATGATTAGCGGAGATGGATAGATAAAGTGAGGATGTTTTGAGAATGGGGAAAGATCTGGGCAAGTTTGTAGACAGTGGGGCATAATCCAGTAGACAGGGAGAGACTGAATATAAGTGAGAGAGTATGGATGACAGAGGGGGCAATCTGCTGGAGAAAACAGGATGGAATGTGAGGACCTGTGCAGAAAGATGAGTTTGCCTTGCCAGGGAGAAGGGCCACTTCTTTCTGTGAAACAGGGGTGAAGAAGGAGATAGTGGCAGAAAGCATATGAGTAAAACTTAGAGAGCTCATGGCAAAGTGCCTCATCTTTTTCAGTAAAATATAAAGTAATGTTCTCAACTGTGATGGTGGTAGGGAGGGGGAGCTGTGGGAAGTTTGAAGAGGGTGAAAATATTTGGAATTGCTGCTATGGTGAGTGGGATAGTCAGTTGATCTGGGAATAGTAAGGACTGCAACAGTGAGGGCCCCATTGATAATACATAACATAAATTTGTAGTGGATCTATAGTAATGGTTGCATCATTTTCTCCACCTTCATTCATCAGTACCTATGTAGGAGCAAAGGCAACAGATGGTGGGAGTGAGGCAAGGCTGAGGCTTGGCATATCTGAGATTTGATGAGGTGGCTAGAGACTGAAGAGAAGAGAATAGTA
The DNA here is from genome assembly GCA_028646575.1 of Pseudocheirus occidentalis. Classification (NCBI taxonomy): domain Eukaryota; kingdom Metazoa; phylum Chordata; class Mammalia; order Diprotodontia; family Pseudocheiridae; genus Pseudocheirus; species Pseudocheirus occidentalis. The sequence goes on along the minus strand of CM053602.1, from coordinate 60,989,613 downwards.
TAAAATCTCACTAGTTCAGCAAAGGATCAAGATGGGAAGAAGAGTGTGGCTAATGTAGGGGGCATGGCCTAGAAGAGAACTGAGGGCTGGGGGAACTGAAGTCATGGTATGAATGAGTAAGTGGAGTTTGGTATGGGAAGACAGAGAGAGATTAGGGCAGAGATAAGATGGCAGAAAGGAAGCAGTAACTTTTGTAACCCCCTCCAAGAATTCTGTGGCTAAAAGCTAAAAAGTGAATTTGAACAGATTTAAGAGTGACAGAACCCATTGTGAGACAGAGTGTGGCAGATTCCCAGCCTAGGAAAATGCCTACTCATGATCTGAGCAGGGAGAACGCAGAGCACACAGGAGCTGTACCAGTACGGATCTGAGAGTAGAGTAGGGGAGGCTGGAAGGAAGCCCCAGCTAGCCAACAGACACACCCAGCCAGAGGGGGTTTGTAGTCATCTCACCACAGGACAGAGAATCATCCTTGGAACTGGATAAGAGAAAACTAAGGGCCCACAGCAGGGTCAGCAGCTTTTCTTGTGGCTAACAGCCCGCAGCCTGGATGTTTAAAATTACATACCCGAACTTCCAGAAGTCAAGATGGAGGAATATAACCTAGTTGCTCTGATCCCCCCTCCCTGACCCAGAAAAGTTCAGAGTTAAATGCCCCACTCAGAGTAAAATCTTGAATTAGTGGAAATAGCCTCAGGCATGGGTGTCACAGCAGAAAGGAGAAGGGAGACAGTACTGAGTCTAAGCCCAGGAAGGTGGAGCCAGCAAGGCCTAAGAACAAAAGCCCAGGTGTGCTTTAGTAATACCTGACCAATCAGCAGACTGCAGCCCTGCCCTGCCCTTCTGCTGGCCTCCTGTTACTGAGCCTGCCTAACCTATAGCCCATAGACACAGAGGTGGAAACCTGAAGGAGCCAGACCACCCTGCCCCCATAGGTTACTCTGTAAGCCTCAGGGTAACCCAGGCGAAACATTGAGAGTCCTGGCCTTGGCCTCAGTCTAAATACCCAGAGGCTACAGCTCAGGAAGTGAACAACCAAACCCCTACCTCCCAGCCTGAGAAGCTCAGTACTTCTGCACCACAGAAGCAGAGAGTCACTCTAAAAATCCAGGACATAGGCAACCACAATGGGGAAGAAGGAAACTGTGAAGACTAGGACCATCAAATCTTTTTATACTGAGCAAGAACAACTATATTCAGAAGGCAACATGGACTCTATACTCACATTGGCGACCAGAGAAGGAAATGTGAATTGGTCTCAAGCCCAAAAAGCATTCTTAGAGGATCTCAAGAGGGATTTTGAAAACAAAATAAGACAAGTAGGAGATAAATTTAAATCTACAGTAACCAAATTGGAAAAAAAAATCTTACTGAAGAAAACAAATCTTTAAAAAGTAAAATTGGAGAACTAGGACAGGAGGTCCAAAATCTAACCAGAGAAAATACCTCCCTAAAAATGAAAACTGAACACGTGGAAAAGGAGCTTCAAAAACTAATTGAGGAAAACAATTCACTAAAAACTAGAATCAGTCAAATTGAAGCTAAGGACTCTATGATGCAACAAGAGTCAGTCAAACAAAACATAAAGATTGAAAAATTAGAAGAAAGTGCAAAATATCTCACTAGAAAAACAACTGACCTGGAAAACAGATCCAGGAGAGGCAACCTAAGAATTATCAGCCTACCAGAAAGCCATGATGAAAAAAAACAGCCTGGACAGTGTCCTCCAAGAGATTGTCAAAGAAAAGTGTCCTGGTAGTTGTGAGCTCTTCCACCCAGCGTGCACTTGCCTCCCCCTGCCTCCAGGTGCAGCACCACCTCTTCTCTCTTAAGGGGTTAAACTTGCCACTTCAAAGTTCACCATAGATGATGATATTGCTGCTCTCATTGTTGACAATGGCTCTGGAATGTGCAAAGCTGGCTTTGCAGGAGACGATGCCCCTCAGGCTGTCTTTCCTTCCATTGTTGGGCACTCCAGACATCAGGGTGTGATGGTGGGTATGGGCCAGAAAGACAGCTATGTGGGGGATGAGGCCCAGAGCAAGAGAGGTATTCTCACCCTGAAGTACCCCATAGAACATGGTATTGTCACCAACTGGGATGACCTGGAGAAGATCTGGCATCTTGCTTTCTACAATGAGCTCTGTGTGGCCCCTGAAGAGCACCCTGTGCTACTCACAGAAGCCCCCCTAAACTCCAAAGCCAACAGAGAAAAGATGACTCAGATCATGTTTGAGACCTTCATTACCACAGCCATGTATGCTACCATCCAGGTTGTGCTGTCCCTGTATGCCTCTGGTTGTACCACTGACATTGTGATGGACTCCAGTGATGGTGTGACCCACACTGTGCCCATCTACGAAGGTTATGCCCTTCACCACACCATCCTCCATCTGGATCAGGCTTGCTGTGATCTGATGGACTACCTCATAAAGATTCTGACCAATAGAGGGTACAATTTCACCACTACATCTGAGAGGGAAATCATGCATGACATCAAGGAGAAGCTGTGTTACGTCGCCCTAGACTTTGAGCAATGACAGCCAGTGCTGCATCCAGCTCCTCTCTGGAAAAGAGCTACGAGCTCCCTGATGATCAAGTTATCACCATTGGCAATGAGAGGTTCCAGTGCCCAGAAGCTCTCTTCCGGCCATCTTTCTTAGGTATGGAATCCTGTGGAATCCACAAAACTACCTTCATTTCAATCATGAAGTATGATGTTGACATCTTTAAGGGTCTGGATGCCAACACCGTTTTGTCAGGTGGTACCACCATGTACCCTGGCATTGCTGAGAGGATGCAGAAGGAGATTACAGTCCTAGCTCCCAGCAGAATGAAAATCAAGCTCATTGCCTTACCTGAGCACAAATGCTCTGTCTGGATTGGAGCCTCCATCCTGGCATCTCTTTCCACCTTCCACAGATATGGATGAGTAAGCAGGAGTACAATGAATCTGGGTCCTCCATTGTCCACCACAAATGCTTCTAAATGGACTGTTTTTGTTTTTTATTGGTTTTTTTGGTCAAAGGGTGTGACATGATGACATGATAATAGTGCAAAAAAAGAGATGAGTTTGGCATGGCTTTATTTGGTTTTTGTTTGTTTCTTTGTTTTTGTCTTTGACTCAGGATTTAAAAACTGGAACAGTGAAGGTGATGAGCACTCTATGTTGGAGGCAAACCACCCCCAAAGTTCTACAGTGTATCTTCAGGACTCTGATTGTACATATTTGCTTGTTTTTTAAAATAGTCATTCCAAATATCATATGATTCATTGTTACAGAGTTACAAGCCTCTGTGAAGGCTGTCCCCTGCTAGAGCAAAGGAGCAATGTAACAAAGACCCAGATGGGGAGGGGGGAGGAGGGAGGAGGGAAGGTACAAGTATTGTTTTAAATGTAAATTATGTAATCTTTTAAAAAAATCTTTTTGTATCTTCCACCTTAATACTTGTTCCTTTTTTTAAATTGTCAGCCATGTTGAATGGCCCCCTAAATTCCCTCCCTGCCTCCACATAGATGTGAATGAGGACTTTCATACTCTCCCTGAGAATTTATAGATTGGTGCCAGTAATTGGGGGAGGGGAGGAGCTTTACCTGTACACTGACTTAAGACCAGTTCAAATAAAAGTGGACATGTTAAAGAAAAAAAACTGTCCTGAGGTCCTAGAATCAGAAGGGGAAATAGTTATTGAAAGAATTCACCGATCTATTCCTGAAAGAGATCCCAAATTGAAAACTCCAAGAAATATAGTAGCCAAATTCCAGAGCTACAAGGTCAAGGAGAAAACACTGAATGCAGCCAAAACAAAACAATTCAAATATTGTGAAACTACAGTCAGGATCACACAGGACTTAGCAGGAGCTACATTAAAAGATTGGAGGGATCAGAATGTGATATTTAATAAACTAAAAGGACGAGCACAGCAACCAAGGATCAACTACCTGGCAAGACTGACCATATTCTTTCAGGCAAAGAGATAGTCATTTAATGAAATAAAGGACTTCCAGACTTTCCTTATGAAAAAGCCAGAGCTCAATGGAAAATTAGATCTCCAATTACAAGACCCAAGAAAGACACAAAAGGGTAAACAAGGAAAACATAAATCACACATACACATTCACACACAGATGCTCACACATGCACATAACTTGGGACTCAATAAGAGCAAACTGTTTACATCCCTTTATGAGAAGCAGATACCTGTCAATACTGAAATTTTTATAAGTATTGTGACATTTAAAAGGGATGTACATAGAAAGAGGGTGTGAGTATTAGTGAACTAATCTGAAATTTAAAAAAAACTTATTAAGGGGAAGAAAGGAATTGCAATGGGAGAAAAGGAAAGGTAGAGGCAGAAGATGGTAAATTATGCCACAAGAAGAGGCATAAAAACATAAGAAAAGTGGAGGGGTGGGAAGGAAGGATATAAGCATCATATCATTGTTAGTCTCATTGGTTCTGATTTAAAGAGGAATGAATACAAATGGCTAAGTTTAGACTCTATCATGAAAAGACACAAGAACTCATAACAACAGAGGGAAAAGAGGGAAGGAGAGGAGCAATGTATGAAATTTACTAGCATTGGTTTGGGTTCAAGGAGGGAATAACATACTCTGTTAAGAATAAAAATTGATTGTGCCCTACAGGCAGGAGGAGAGATAAGGGGGGAGGGGTGTAAGAAGGGGCAGGGTGGTCAGTAGGGAGGGAAAGAGCAGCAAGGAGAAAGGGTAGGTAAAGTGGGGGAAACACAGGGAGGGAATATTGAGGGAGGTTGTGGTCAAAAGGAAAATTCTTAAGGAGGGGAAGGGAAAAGGAAGACATAAAGATATAAACAGGGAAGGGAATAAGATGGAGGGAAAGTCACAGATAGTAATCATAACTGTGAATGTGAATGGGATGAACTCTCCCACAAAACAGAGGTGGATAGCAGAATGGATTAAAAACCACAATCCTACAATTTGCTATCTACAAGAAACACATTTGAAACAAGGGGATACGCACAGGGTAAAGGTAAAAGGACAGAGTAAAATATATTATGCTTCAGCTAAAGTAAAAAAAAAGCAGGTGTAGCAATCTTTATCTCAGATAAAGCAAAATCAAAAATAGATCTAATTAAAAGAGATAAAGAAGGAAACTACATTCTGCTAAAAGGCACCATTGATAATGAAGCAATATCATTACTTAACATATAGGCACCAAGCAATATAGCATCCAGATTCCTAGAGGAAAAGTCAAGGGAATTAGAGGAAGAAATAAATAGCAAAACTATACTAGTGGGGGACCTTAATCTCCCCCTCCCTAAATCTAACGTCAAAATAAACAAGAAAGAAGTTAAGGAGGCAAATAGAATTTTAGAGAGGCTAGACATGATAGATCTCTGGGGAAAACTGAATGGGGATAAAAAGGAATATACCTTTTTCTCAGCAGTATATGGCACATACACAAAAACTGACCATGTACTAGGGCATAAAACCTCACAATTCAGTGCAGAAAGGCAGAAATATTAAATGCATCATTCTCAGATCATGATGCAATAAAAGTCATGTGCAATAAAGAGCCATTGAACAATAGGAAAAAAACTAATTGGAAATGAAATAATTTAATCCTAAAGAATGGGTGGGTCAAACAAGAAATTATAGAAACAATCAGTAACTTCATACAAGAGAATGACAATAATGAGACATCATACCAAAACTCATGGGATGCAGCAAAGGCAGTTCTTAGGGGAATTTTTATATCCCTGAATGTATACATGAAAAAATTAGAGAAAATGGAGGTCAATGAAACGGGCATGCAATTGAAAAAGCTAGAAAAAGAACAAATCGGAAATCCTCAATAAAATATCAAATTAGAAATAATGAAAACAGAAGGAGAGAAAAATAAAACTGAAAGTAAGAAAGCTATTGAACTTATAAATAAAACTAAGAGTTGGTTTTATGAAAAAAATCAATAAAATTGATAGACCCTTAGTCAATATGATAAAAAAAAAAAGAAAGAAGAAAACCAGATTTTGAGTCTCAAAAATGAAAAGGGTGACTGTACCTCCAATGGAGAGGAAATTAAAACAATAATTAGGAATATTTTGCCCAATTGTATGCACATAAATTGGACAATCTTAGTGAAATGGATGAATATTTACAAAAATATAAGCTGCCCAGATTAACAGAGGAGGAAGTAAATTACTTAAATAACCCTATCTCAGGAAAAGAAATTGAACAAGCTATCAGAGAACCCCCTAGGAAAAAATCTCCAGGGCCAGATGGATTTACTAGCGAGTTCTATCAAACATTTAAAGATCATTTGATCCCAATATTCTATAAACTATTTGGGAAAATTAGTGAAGAAATAGTTCTACCATTTTTTACAACAGAAATATGGTACTGATACCTAAATCAGAGAAAGACAAAATGGAGAAACAAAATTATAGACCAATCTCCCTCATGAATATAGATGCAAAAATTTAAAATAAAATATTAGCAAAGAGACTACAGCAACTTATCACAAGAATAATACATTTTGATCAGGTTGGATTTATTCCAGGAATGCAAGGATGTTTCAGTATTAGGAAAACTATCAGTGTCATTGATCATATCAACAATAAAACTAGCAGAAACCATGTGATTGTTTCAGTAGATGCAGAAAAAGCTTTTGACAAAATACAACACCCATTCTTATTTAAAAAAACACCAGAAAGTATAAGAATAAATTAAATTTTCCTTAGAATAATAGGAAGCATCCATTTAAAGCCACCAGCAAGTATTATATGTAATGGGGATAAACTATAAACATTTCCAATAAGATCAGGGCTGAAACAAAGATGTCCACTATCACCCCTCTTATTCAACCTGGTACTAGAAATGTTAGCAGTAGCAATTAGAGAAGAAAAAGAAATCAAAAGAATCAAATTAGGCCAAGAAGAGACTAAGCTATTACTCTTCGCAGATGATTTGATGACATACTTGGAGAATCTGAGAGAATCAAGTAAAAATTTTCTTGAGACAAATAAATTTAGCAAAGTTGCAGGATATAAAATAAACTCACATAAGTCCTCAGCATTCCTATATATTTCTATGGAAGTCCAGCAGCAAGAAATATTAAGAGAAACCCCATTTAAAGTTACTATAGACATTATAAAATATTTGGGAATCTACTTGCCAAAGCAAACCCAGTACCAATATGTACACAACTACAAAACACTTTTCACACAAATAAAATCAGATCTCACAAATTGGAAAAACATCAGTTTCTCATGGCTGGGTCAAGCTAATATAATAAAAATGACAATTTTACCTAAATTAAATTACATATTTAGTGCCATACCAATCAATCTATCAAAAAATTACTTTATAGAGTTAGAAAAAAATAGTGATAAAATTCATCTGGAAGAACAAAAGGTCCAAAATAACAAGGCACTTAATGAAAAGAAATGCTAGGGAAGGTAGCCTAGCCATACCTATAGTAACTTGCATTTCATATGCAGATTTCCTGTATTAAGGAGAGATTGTACAACTTCTATCCTGTGGTGCCTGCTTCCTGTCTGATCTCTAGTCTCTTCTGGGACTGTGAAGCGGAGAGGTGGGTGCCTTACCATTGTACCTGTACATCTCTTCTCTGATCCCCAGCCTCCTGTGGGAAAAGAAGTGCTCTTTTTTTTAAATTCAGTTTTATTTTGTTTTCAATCCCCAATTCTCTCCTCTCCCTTGCCCATCCACTGAAAAGACAAGAAAAACAAAACTCATTGCAAATGTGTATAGTCATGCAAAACAAATTCCCACACTAGCTATGTTGAAAGAGTGAAAAGAGAAGAGGAGAAGAGAAGGAAGAGAAAAGAAAAGAAAATATGCCTTGATCTGCTCTCTGAGTCCATTAGCTCTTTATCTGGAGATGACAGTATGTCTCATTATGACTCTTTTGAAACTGTGCTGGGTCATTGTGTTGATCAGAGTTTCTAAGTTTTTCATAATCTTTACAATATTCATGTTGCTGTGGGAATTGTTCTCTTGGTTCTGATCAATTCACTTTGCATCAGTTCATTTGAGTCTTCCCAGGTTTCCCTTACCCATCCCCTTCATAACTGCTTACAACTCAATAGCATTCTATCACATCTGTATACTATGACTTGTTAAACCATTCCCCAATTAATGGGCATCCCCTCAATTTTCGTTTTTTTCTCCACCACAAAAAGAATTGCTATAAATGTTTTTGCATATGTGGGTTGTTTTTCTCTTGATCTCTTTGCACTAGACCTAGTAGTGGTTGCTGGGTTAGAGGACATACACATTTTAATAGCTTTGGGGACATAATTCCAAATTACTTTCTACACTGGTTCACAGCTCCACCAACCATGCATTGATGTACCTGTTTGTCCATATCTCTTCTAGCATTTATTTTCACTTTTTCTTAATTTTGCAAATCAGATGGGTGTGATATGTTACCTCAGAGTTTTAATTTGCATTTCTCTAGTTATTAGTGATTTAGAGCATTTTTCATGACTATACCTTGGATTTCTTCTTTTTGAAAATTGTCTGGTCCTATCCTCTAATGGAAGTGGATTGATTGGGGAATGGCTCTTATTCCTTGTCTGATTAAGGAGCTTCAGGATTTGTGTGAATGGAACACTCGGCACTTCAAAAGATTTGATATAGTTTATTTAGAATATAGTCAAGTGGGAAGGAAGCCAGAGAAAACAGAGTAAAAGCTTAGGAATAGTAAAATAAGAACAACTATGATTTATATATATACATATATATGCACACACACACATGCACACACACATATGTGTATATGTATATGTGTGTGGATACATATACATATCCACAATCATCACCAGTGCAGGGAAGCAACAACACCTGACCACTGGTAGGGTCCCACTTGGGACAGGCAGGGCTCCAACTGCATAGTAGAATATATCTATACATATTTACAGTCATTACTGATGCAGAGAAGCACTAGCACCTGACCACACAAGCTGGGGAATCCCGGGTACAGCCATCAGAGTTCAGCTTGGGAGGGTCCCAGGCAGGATGTCCTGTATGAAGGAAAGATTTTGGTGTACGGTTTTAGATGATGGTCTATGCCCAGTTTCTACCATACTATATTCCAATTTTCCCAGCAGTTTTTGTCAAATAGTGAGTTCTTATCCCCAAAACTGGGGTCTTTTGGTTTATCAAACAGTATATTACTATAATCATTGACTACTGAGTGAGATTCCAATTTGGGATCTGAATCTTACAGTTTAAGTAGTGCCAAGAACAAAGAAGGCATTCTGCCAGGTGTTTTTTAGCAAGCATCATATCTTATGTGAGGCCAGGGAGGGAGATCGATCCCTCCAAGGCCCCCCCACACCACCCCAGAACAATGTTTCTTGGAATGACTAGTTCCAGGAGTTGGGCAATTAACCATATCTCTTCTCAATGTCCTGGCCAGGGTCCCAGGAGAAGCGCAGCCCTCATGTTCCCAGGATTTTTTGTTCCAAAACAACTCACGGTAATAGAAAGGTCCTATTGAGTTGGGGCCTTGGTTTGTATAATCTTATTTCTTACAAAGGGGCTTACCTTGCCCCTTCATTTCTATAAATTTGCCTAAGTTTCCTGTATACCTGAGAAATGAAATCTTTATCAGAGAAACTTGATGCAAAGATTTTCCTCAATTTCCTGTTTCTTTTCTAATTTTACCTGTGTTACAGGCTTTATTTGTGGAAAAAATCCTTTTTAACTTTATATAAGATGGAAGGCAGGTGGTCACATGAAACTTAGTGGGGCTAAGAGATCAAGCAGTATAAAGGTATAAAGGTACTGCAAAACTGAAATCATTCTGCCTCTCTTAGTTGCATTGATTTTGTTAAAATAAAAACTTTTTCACTTTATATAATAAGGTTATGTAACCCTGTTTGATTATTAACTCTTCTTCTGCCTAAAATGTAAAAAATATTTGCTTCCTGTTTCATCAATTTGTTTCTGATGTCATGTTTTTTTCAAAGTCATGTATCTATTTGGAACTTATCTTGGTATAAGGCACGAAGTATTTGTCTATACCTTGATTCTGCCAGACTATGTTTCGGTTTTCATCAGTCAAAAGTAAGCAGGCCTGAGTCTAGTAGCCAGGGCCTTTGGATATATGGAACCTTAGGCTGCTGTTACACTTGCTTTTGTATATTTTATATCAAGTCCATACCACTGTTTGACCTCTCTATCAGTAAAAATTACTGCTCCATAGTTTAGTTTGAGAACTGCTAAGTTCCCTTCCTTTACACTTGAAAATTATTTCTCTTGAAATGCTTGACCTTTTTTGCCCCTCCAGATGAATTCCATTATTATCTTTTAAATTTTATTTTAAAAAATCCTTTGGTAGTTTAACTAATATGACACTGAATAAGTAAATCAATTTAGGCATTGCTTTCATTTTTATTATACTGGATAAGCCTACTTCATGAGTAATTAATATTTTTCAATTATTTAGGTCTCTAGGAGTAAAAGCAGGAACTTGCTTGGGCTACTGCTCCAAAAACCTACAAAACCAGTAAAAAAATGACTCTAAACAAATTTTAGAGCTACAGAACCCACAAAGTGACAGAGAGAAACAAATCTCCCTCTGAAAGAAGCCTGACAGGCCAGCACAAAGGGTCTATTGCACCGGGCTGGGAGTGGAGCATAGTCCTGAGTGAGCCATGCAGGCCCAGACCAGAGGCACAGACCTGATGAAGCAGACTTCAGGAGAGTGAATCACCAGCAGCTGTGGTGGTTTCCAGACTTTTCAACCTATAAACATCAAAGAGAAAGTAGAAAGTCAGTAGGGAACTGTTGGAATTGGGTGAGGGAAGAATGTAGCCCAGTCCCTGCCCCCAGGGTGAGAGGTGGCAGCAGCACAGTGGTTGAAGCTGCTGCTGCAGCAGCTGCCTCCTGAGCTCCAGGCCTACGGATCATAGGGGGACCTAGTGACCATTCAAAGGGTAATTGCGCTTGCTTTGACCTGCTTGGATCTGGGTCACCGTCTTGGGATGAGGAATGCTAGTGTGCCAAAGTTGGTGGCAGCTGTAGAGAGGGTGTCCTCCTCATAGCTCTGACAACAGCTCCAACAACAGCAGCCCCAAACCCCAGAAATTTGGGACAAAGTACTCTCCAATGGCAAGATGAGCGTACAGAGGAAGTACAATCAGACCATCGAATCCTTTTGGGGGGACAAAAAAGATCAAAACATAGAACCAGAAGAAGACAACAAAATTAAAACTCCCACATCAAAAGCCTCCAAGAAAAATATGAATTGGTCACAGGTCACGGAGGAGTTCAAGAAGGATTTTGAAAATCAAGTAAGAGAAGTAGAGGAAAAATTGGGAAGAGAAATGAGAGTGATTCAAGAAAATCATGAAAAGCGAGTCAATAGCCAGCCAAAGGAGACCAAAAAAATACTTAAGAAAATAACACCTTAAACAAAGAAACTAACTCAAATATCAAAAGAGGCCCAAAAAGCCAATAAGGAGAAGAATGCCTTAAAAAGCTAAATTTGTCAGATGGAAAAGAAATTTCAAAAACTCACTGAATTAGATTGGAGCAAATGGAAGCTAATGACTTTATGAGAAATCAAGATACTATAAAGCAGATCTAAACAAATGAAAAAATAGAAGGCAATGTGAAATATCTCATTGGAAAAACCACTGACCTGGAAAATAGATCCAGGAGGGATAATTTAAAAATTATTGGACTGGGGTGGCTAGGTGGTGCAGTGAATGGAGCACCGGCCTCAGAGGCAGGAGGACCTGAAACTCAAATCCGGCCTCAGACACTTGACACACTTACTAGCTGTGTGACTTTGGGCAAGTCATTTAACCTCCAATTGCCCTCCAAAAAGCAAAAAAATTATTGGACTATTTGAAAGCCATGACCAAAAAAAGAGCCTAGACATCATCCTTCAAGAAATTATCAAGGAAAATTACCCTGATACTCTACAGGCAGAGGGCAAAACAAAAATTGAAAGAATTCACGAATCACCTCTTGATAAAGATCCCCAAAAGAAAACTCCTAGAAATAGTATAGCCAAATTCCAGAGTTCCCAGGTAAAGGAGAAAATATCACAAGCAGTCAGGAAGAAACAACAGGAAGAAACACAGTCAGGGTAACACAAGATCTAGCAGTTTCTACATTAAGGACTGAAGGGTTTGGAATATGATATTCTGGAGGTCAAAGGGAATTAGGATTAAAACCAAGAATCACCTACCCAGCAAAACTGAGTATAATACTTCAGGGGAAAATACGGATATTCAATGAAACAGAGGACTTTGAAGTATTCTTTTTTTTTTTTGGCTCACTATGAATTTATTTATTTATCTTAAATTTTAATTTATTTTCTTGGTTACATCATTAATTTCCACAAGGTTTTGAGTTACAGATTTTCTCCCCTTTTTTTTGCCCCTACCCCCCAGCCCAGAACCTTGATCCCACTGTAAGGCCCCTCCCACAATCTGTTCCCTTTTGTGCCCTCCTCCAACAGCCCTCTAGCTTTCTAGCAGGGCAGGGAGGGGCTCCCTGCCCCCGTCCCTGAATCTAT
>CM053602.1:60933799-60976572 GCA_028646575.1 Pseudocheirus occidentalis | reverse complement strand
GCCTGCTTCCTTTTTCTCATGTTGGCCAGTCTATCAATTGCTTGGTTTTTTTAGCTCTGTGGAACTCTGCTTCCTGGAGGGGGAAAGCTCTGTCCCAAGTCGCTGGGGCCCTCACAGCTGCCGGAGCTATTAGTGGGATGCTGCAGCCCTGCCCCCAGCTTTGGCTCACTGAAAGTGCACCCCAGGACCACCACTCAAGACCACGATCCAGATCCAGGCCGCTCAATGCAAGAGCCCTTTGCCCCGATGGATCGCCTCAGCCCCCCTGCTATCTGCGGGCCGAGGGCTCTGAAGCAGCCCAGTGGAAGCCGCTGCTGCTCAGTTCCTGTTGCTACAGCCGCCTCCCGCTGCTTCCTTTCCCTGGGAGCAGTTTGGCTGGACCCAATCTTCTTCTCCCCAGTTAGCAAAATCCACTGACCTTTCTATTAGCCTTTTTGTCTTCTGGCCTGATAAGTGTGGTAACTGTGCCTCCAGTGCGGCCAGTTTGCTCTCCTATAGATGCGGCTCCCCACCCCATGCCCCAGGGCTTGAGCCCGCCCGGTTTTTGGCTGAGGCTGCCAGACTGCTGAGAAGAGCCTCACCTGCTGAGCTGCCTGTAGCAACAGATGTGCTTTCTGTCTTGTGGAGAGTTTTGGACCTTGAAAATCTGTTTAGAGTTCCATTTTATGAGTTTTTTAGCATGTTTGTGTGGAAGCTGCGGTGCTTTGCTGCTTCTACGCCGCCATCTTGGCTCCACCCCCCCTGTTTGAGTTATTCTTGATTCATCGTAGTGTTATCAGCTTTGATTTGACTGATTCTAATTTTTAGTGACTTTTTTTCTTGGTTAGTTTTTGGAGCTCCTTTTCTGTATGTTCAGATTTCATCATTAGGGAGGTATTTTGTCCAATTAGATTTTGAACCTCCCATCCCAGTTCACAAATTTTACTCCATAAGGATTAGTTTTCTTCAGTGAGATGTTTTTCATTTTGGTCAGTTTATCTTCTATCTCTCTTATTTGGCTTTTAAAATATTTCTTGAGCTCCTCCAAGAATGCTTTTTGTGCTTGAGAGCCATTTATATTTCTTTCTCTGGTCTCAGGTGTGAGTATAGAGTCCATGTTGACCCCTGAATTTGGTTGTTCTTGCTTGCTATAATAGGATTGAATTATTTTTGTTCTTGATTTCCTTCTTGCCCATTGTGATTGCCTATTTCCTGACTTTTAAAGTGTATTTTTGCTTCTGGGGTACATAAGGCTTTGACCCATGCTTCTCAAGCTGGGAGCTAGGGGCCTGGTTTTTTACTTTGTGTGCTATAGCCTCTGGGTATCTAGACTGAGGCTAAAGCCAGGACTCTTATTTCCCTTGGGTTACTCTGAGGCTCACAATGTGTAGGGAATGGGCAGTCTGGCCACTTCAGGTTTCTGGCTCTGTGCCCCTGGGATACAGCTCAGGTAGGCTCAGCAGCTGGTGGCCTGCTATGCTGATGTCTGCAGATTCCCCTGATTGTGCTAAGGCACATCTGGGCTTCTAGTATTAGTGCTTGCTGGCTCCACCCCCATGGACTTTGGGCTCTCCTGCTGGTCAGCTGAGATGGGGCTTGTTGCAACTACTCCCACCCTTCACTTCAGGCTCAGCACAGCTTCAGTCACACCCTTCTTCTAGGGCTCCCAAACCTGCTGCTGTTTCTAATATTTCAGGATTTGATACTGGATGGAGCAATAATCTCTGGGTTTTCAGGGTCAGGGAGAGGGATTAGAGCAACTAAGGTTTATTCCACTATCTTGGCTCTGGGAAGTTCAGGTCAGTGACATCTAGACTTCCAGCCTGTGGGCTAATATCCCCAGGAGAAGCTGCTGTGGCTGCTGTGGGCCCTGCACTTTCTCTTACCCAGCTCGTATAGATCCTCTGTCCCACAGTGAGACATCTGCAAATTGCCCTTGTGGTGGGTGAATCTGCTGGCTGGGGCTTGCTCCCACTCTGCTGTGTTCTGGTCTCAGGTCTGGTGCAACCTCTGTGTGCTCCATGCTTCCCCTACCCAGTCCTATGTGGTCACTTTCCCGGACTGGGAATCTGTCATACTCTGTTTCCCAATAGATTCTGTCACTCTAAAATCTGTTCAGATTCACTTTTTAGAGGTTAGTGATAGGATTCACTGAGGAGCTCAGAAAAGTGCCTGCTTTCATTCTGCCATCTTGGCTCCACCTCCCTTAACAAAATTTCTTTACTTAATCTTGGTGTTTTATATTTTGGCATGTATTCATCTATTTCTTCCAAGTCAACAATTTTATTACTATATAATTGGAATGAATAGTTTCTGACAATTTCCTTCATGTTATCCTTCCTTTATTATCTTTCAATTGCTGGAAGTTCTTTTTCCTTTTTTTTATTTGAGTAATTAATTTTCCTCTCTTTCTCTCTTTAAATGGCATTAGCTATTTATTTTATTTTTTTTAATAGCTCCAGGGGGCATCTAGGTGACACAGTGAATAGAGCACCAGCCCTGGAGTCAGGAGGATCTGAGTTCAAATCCAGCCTCAGACACTTAACACTTACTAGCTGTGTGACCTTGGGAAAGTCACTTAACCCCAATTGCTCTGCCTTCCCCCTCCAAAGAAGCAACAACAACAACAAACCAAAAAATAGCTCCAGGTTTTGTTGATCAGTTTAATACTATTTTTGCTTATATTTTTATGATTTTTTCTTTGATTTTCAGAATTTCTACTTTGTTATATAGTTGGGGGATTTTTGATTTGTTGTTATTTGCAACACGAATGTTTTTATTTGCATGCACAATTTCCAGATTTGTTCTTTTTCTCTTTTCCTTTTCTCTTTGGAAATGTTTAGTGATTGAAATTTTCACCACAGAATAGTTTTGTTATGCCCCATGTGTTTCAGTATGTTGTCTCATTATTGATATTTTCTTTGTTATAATATTCTGTTACTTCTATAATTTGTTCTTTGACTTGAGTTCTTTAGAATTATGCTATTTAGTCTCTAGTGGATATTATTATTGTTTTTATAGCCCCTTTAATGAATATTATTTCATTACATTGTGATCTATAAATGATGTATTTAGAGTTCCAACTGGAGATAAGCAGTAATAAATACAGTAATAAGTGAAAAATCATAAAAACTTAAACTCTGTGAAATATGGATATCCAAACATGGTGACCTGTGTACAAATTGTAACTTAGACACTAAATCATAACAGACACTGAGTCAAAACTTAATATAATATGACCTATGAATGCCCAAACAAGAATATTGTGACCAGGACATGACTGATGCACAAGCTTATATTTGGGCATAATATTGGCTTACCTCCCAAGCTCATTACTAAACAGAAAACCAAAAATATCCACTAATCAGTAGTGATGCACTCTCTAGCTCCTCCTCCCTTTTTCTATTTTGTATAATTACCACTGGGATTTTGGAGTTCTTGAGTGGGGATCCACAAAACTGTCTGACTTCTGCCCCAGACTGAAGATTGCCTCTGTTTGTAAGCATTAATAATGATTGATTAAACTACTACCAATAATCAGTCTAGTGCTCCATGACCTCTTCCTTTGGCATGAAAAGAACACCCTATGGTTATGTGAATTCCTCAGTCAGAGGAATTCTGGACCTTACAATTGGCATAGTTAGGTAGGATACCAAAGGAATGCCAAGGGTGTGGAGAATAGGTTGTGGGGAAATCCCTGGAAGGCCTCCATGTGTGTGGGGGGATCTGTGTTGGATCACAGCATAAGTAAAGGGATGCCTTGAATTCAGCAAATTACCTAGAGTCCCTTCTTCCATATCTTATTATCTTCCATAATATGGAAGGTAGGGAAAAGCATGAAGAAAGTAGTGGCAGTAGGTTAGCCCCTTCTCACAGCACTAATAAAAGGCTCTACCAAGTCTCTCCTAATTTCATGCTCAAGGTAAGTCAGAATTCATTATACTATTTGGTACTAAGACAAATTGGGACAATGCATAGCTCTGAAATTTGTTTACTGAGTGGCCTCAAGCAAGTTACCTCAGTTTACCTCTCATGGTTGGAATATGCCTAACACAATGCCTGGCAGAGGGCAGACATTATAAATGTTAGCTATTATTATTAATTCCTTAATTAAATGCAACCAGTACCCAATGCCAATGTTAATGAGATACTCAGTTTTCTATGTAAGGTAATTTGGAAATGCATTTGACAGAATTGGAGTCACCTGATTGGTAATATACTTGTTTCAAGTTTTAAATAAATAATATTGTTTCAAATTGGTAAATTTTTGTATCAGTTATGGTCAAGCAACTTTTCATAATTTGGGTATTATTAATGTATGAATTGAAAGAAACTAAAAGATGGTGGAAAAGAGGTTTAAAATCAATTATGTCATTTTATCAGCCCTGCTAACCCTGTCTTATAATATTTTGTAACTGCTATTTAGAAAACTGGGTGTTTCCACTTTTGCCTGTAGTTAAGAGGAGGTTATGACTATAACAGTTTGATTATCATTTATGAAAGTTATAAGATTGTTAACTAAGTTGTTTGGGGTTATTGGTTTAATGCTAGCACCTAAAAATGGTAATTGATTACTGGAAAGAATGTGTTGAAAACCTTATCCAGATTGGTTCTACCCATTCAGAACAGTCCTCCTTGGGGTATGAGGATGGGCAGCAGGATTAGTCTATTCCACCTTGGGGGAGGAAGAGTGGTAGTGTCAAAGAGCAGAGATCACAGCAGTTCTAAGGGCAGATAGGGTGGATACCCCCAACTCCCCTCTCTTAGAAAGACAGCTAAGGTCATCTCCAGTGCAGAGTTATTGGGGGTGACCGGAGGCCCAATGTGTCAGTTACCATATACTGAGGTCCTAAAAATAAACAGTGTCTTTTCTGGTAGATACTGGTGCAGAATGCACAATGCTATATGCAACCCCTGAAAGACATACTGGCAAGTGAGTAGCCATAGAAGGATACGGGAGAAATTCAGTCAGGGCAAAACAAACTAAATTAAGATTGAAAATAGGAGATTTGCCACCCAGAAAGCACATGGTTTTCATCAGTCTAGAGGAAGAATATATCAAGAGGTAGAAAGGCAGGCCCCCTGGGGTCCATGTTGATTTCTCTTATTTTGCAAACTTGCCAGGTCCCTGGAAACCATCTGTGTGGGCAAGCCCTGGGAAAAGACTTTTTTGATTTATGGAGTTAGTAAACAATGAACTTGGCTTGCTGAGAATTTTCAAGTTAATGTGTAATATAAAAATGATTTTTAATGATTGGCTTTTCACTAGGACAAATTTAAATTTGAGAAGGAAATAAAAACAAGTAAAAGATGCTAAGTGAAATCTCTTATATATATGGGTCTTGGTAAATTTTCATTACTTATTACAACTCCATGAGATTAAAAAATAATTGCTTCTAGCACTAAGCTGTGAGTGGTGAAAGTTGCTGTTTGAAGTAAAAGCTCTTGGGACTGTAACTGATTTTCTTCTGATGTTTGAGGTTCAAATTCAAGTATCATTGTCTGATGGATCATAATAATTTATCAATAATCAGTAGTAAATAATCCACCATTTGAGAGAAATGCCACAAGCTACTCAGAGGGAATATGATCCTGTACTGTTATAGGTGGAGGTTTGCATCTGGGAGAAGGTGAGAGGATAATCTCAGCTTAAGGTGAGAGGATAATCTCAGCTTAAGGTGAGATCCTCCTGGCTCAGTTTCCCCATTGTGATATTTTGAAAGGGAATGTTTTTTGCCTGGCTATGAGGTGGAATTGATACTGCATGATTGGTTGCCAAACTGTGACTCTTTTCTGAAATCAAACAGAGCTAAGGATACTTTATCCTGTCATATTTATACCCTTAGGTTTACGCCTGAAGGACCAGTTTGATGCTGGTATAATCCTATCTCCATTTTTTCCTTTAGAGCACATTTCTATAATCAGAGGAAGTGGTCAGTAAAAGATATGAGCACAATGCAATTATGTGAGATCTTGTTTTTTATCTGAATGTGTAGTAATTCCATATCTCAAAAAACTACATAAATTAGTACTTGGGTTTGTCATTCACCAGTCTGCATAGTCATATGAGAGATTAAGTACTTAAGTCTGAACAATATGGGAATAATTGGACAAAGATGGGGGTGGCTAGGTGGTGCAGTGAATGGAGCACCAGCCCTGGAGTCAAGAGGACCTGAGTTCAAATCTGACCTTAGACACCTAACAAAAAAACTAACCGTGTGATGTTGGGCAAGTCAGTTAACCCCAAATGCCCTACCTTCCCCCTCCAAAAAGCAAAAAATAAAAAAAAATTAAAAAAAGATAATGTCTTTAAATATTTCAGAATGATGTAAGAATACTGTAAGGTATTGGTACAACTGACTGAAGGAACTAGCTGCTATTCTATTAATTACTGAAACTAAATCAGAAACATCTTCAATTTGATTTGAGGAAGAGAATTCCAGTGCAATCAATTTTTTTAGAGGGAGGTAACTTATGGAACATATTTTTACATTGGCGGAAAAGTCAAGTTCATTTAAAGTTTATTTCTAATATGGAAATAATGCCTTTTTGTACTACATGTCCTGTTATACAAATATATTTTTCTATAACAACTTATTGATATGCACTATTTTGGGATTAATTATTTAAGTATCTTCCCAAGTCCTTTATTACAATTAGAATAAAGTCAGCCTCTTAGAGTAAGTTTGTTTGTATAACCATTGAACCCAGGGTGGAAAGCTTCTACCTGCAAGAATATTGTTACTTATGTTTTCATACATAAGACTGAATCCCCAGTAGCATCCAATCCTCCAAAAGGAATTGGAATTAGAGTGGACAATTTTGGCAAAGCAACAAGATCAGACAATCTGTATGTCAAATACAAATTATTCTAATGGTGCATGTTAAAAACAACCCTAAATTTTCTGAAACTTAAAGCAAACTCTGCATTCCTACTTTGATATTCCCCTTGATAATTCTATTGTTTTGTTTTGTTTTGTTTTGCTTTGTTTTGTTTTTTTCCTGTGAGAGCAGTTAGTTTTATTGTGGGTATTCTCAGTCCAGCCCTGGAGATTCCTGCCTGGGCTGTTCCTCCTGGTCCTGCTTCAGGCTCAGCCTCTTGAACAGGTTAGCCCAGGGATAATTCTATTGTTAAGGCCAGAACTCTAAGGTTTGAGCTGGCTTTCACAATATGAACTAGTTATTGGAGAAGTAAAATTTCAGAGGCTACACTAACCTGTTTTGAGATCTGTTTTGTAGAATATTTTAACAGGCGCATCTAAGGAGTCTCTATAAGCAATCTGGAAAAGAGAAAAACAATTCTACTGAAGAGCTGCCCTGAGGACAAGACACTTTCCAGGTTGCCCCAAGAAAAGTTATTCAGAGGTCAGACAACTACATGGGAATCTGGATTCCAAGATAAAAGTTGCTAATTAAATGGATATTCAGAGTGGGTTGATGGTCATCATTGTACAAATGTCTCTTTCACAAAAAAGGGGAAATTGAGAAAGTCAAATTGTTCCGATTCCATTATGTAATTGATTCTGCTCTCTGTCACCCACAATATGTTGTAAAACTGCCCAAGCTGTGTTTACATGTCTCTGAACCAAGTTCAGAAATTCAGCTTACTCATTAATCCCCAAATGCCATTGGTTCTTTCTTCACCTCCCCAGAGGTAGGATGGAAGAAAATTGTAACAATTGTAGTAATTGTTTTCTTGGTCATGTTGTTTTCCTGTCTGTGATTGCATTGCTTATATTGTTTATGCTTACAAATGAGATCATCCTGGCTGTACTCCAAAAGGCCCTAAACACCCTACTATAGAGCTTCCCCAGGGACATTGCTGAAAATATTTGAAAAGATTATACGGGTGGCTTTTCAGAGATGGATTGTAGGGTTTGAATTGGGGAAAAGCCCTAAAATACAGTAATAAGTGAAAAGCCATAAAAACTAAAACTCTGTGAAAGGTGGAAGCCTGAACATGGTGACTTGTTTACAAATTGTAACTTAGATACTAAATCATAACTTAGACACCAAGTCAAAACTTAAGATACTGTGACCTAGGAAAGCCATAACAAGATTATTATGACCAGGACATGATGAATACAGAAACTTATTATTGGTTTAATTCCCAAGCTCACTATTAAGCAGAAAACCCCAAATATATACAATCAGTAGTGATACACTCTCTCTATCTCCTCCTCCCTTTGTCTGTTTTATATAATTACCATGGAAATTTTGGGGTTCTTGAGCAGGGATCCACAAAACTGTCTGGCTGCTGCCCCAGACTGATGATTGCCCCTGTTTGTAAGTATTCATAATGATTGATTGAACAACTACCCATAATAAATCTAGAACTCCATGGTCTCTTCCTTTTTGTATAAAAAGAAGATCCCGTGGTTTTGGGGGACCCACAGGGTTCCCCAGCCAGAGGAATTCCAGATCTTATAATGTGTTTAGCATTTCTGTTTTCGTATATTTTTGTAAGGTCTTTATGCCCCAACATATGGTCAACTTTTGTTAAGGAGCCACATACAGCTGAGAAATACATGTGTGTATTTATATGTGTGTTTATACGTAGGTAAGTATGCATGTATATCTGTGTATATATACACACATATACATACATAGACACATCCACATCCATCCATTTGTCTATCTGTCTATCTATCTATCTATCTATCTATCTATCTATCTATCTATCTGTCTGTCTGTCTGTATGTCTGTCCATCTGTCCATCTGCCTACCTTTCTATCTATTTATCTATCTCTCTAATCTCCTTTCTATTCCTATTCAGTAATCACCAGAGAGCTGTCATTTCTAATTTTTCCAATGTACTAGTCAGATTCTTAATTTCTTTTTTGTTTATTGTTTGGTTCACATTAAACAAAATAGATTTTGCTCTAGCCCCTTATTTTAAATCTATGTTGATTGTTCCTTTTAATCAACATATGGGATTCTGCTTTTTAAACTACTCTGCTATCCTCTATTTTATAGGTGATTTTGTGTTTACATTCACAGTTATTATTGTGAACTGTGTATTTCCCTCCATTCTCTCCTCTTGTACTTTTTTGTCTTTTTTCTTTTACCTCCAGCTTTATAGATAAGGTGTTAGAAAAGAGGGAGTTATACTTACACTTGTGATCTTATAAATGAAATTACCTGCTTCCACTCTGTTGCAGCTCTTCTCTTGCTCTTATCTCATTCTTGATCCAGGTTTTTACTCTTTCTTCTGTTCTTTTTAATCTTTATTTTACATTCTTCCCTCCAGCATCCTAGTTTATTTTGCTTATGACTATTGCATTATGTATTCTGTTTTCTCTCTTAGCCCCTTCTCTACTCCTCCTTTGTCTTTCTCCTCTCATGAGTTTAATCTATTTCTGTACTGAAATCTGTATGTATGGGAGTGTGTGTGTGTCAGGGGGGGATTTGTGTTCAATCTTCCTTTATCTGATTCAAGTGAAAGTAGGAGTACTTTGGAGCCAACTCACGTTGACTTATGAGCCTGTTAACTGAATTTTCAGTACAAGCAGTACAATTACCTTGGAAAACAACAAATGTTACAAATCAGGTTTTGATTGTTTATTTTATCGATTTCTAGGCTTAATAAAGTGATGGATAACATGCTAATAATTCAGATTAAACTAAAAAGTATGTATCTGTTTATACCACTACCATCCCCAAGAGCCAGTTGTTAAATATTTACCAGCACATCACTATATTAAAGTTTGTAGGATGCGCCCACCACTCCTTCCATGACTATATACTCTTCATTCTATGCACCACTATTTTGTAATATTGATTTCCCTCCCATTCTTTCTCTTTCCTTCCTCATTATAGTCCCTGTCCCTCTCATTTTTGTCTTCTCCTAAAACCACTAAAATAGGACAAAGCCACTCGTAGATTCTTTGTTGTTTTAACCCTTGTCTATGACCCTTAAAGATATTAGAGTTCTGGGGCGGCTAGGTGGTGCAGTGAATAGAGAACTGGCCCTGGAGTCAGGAGTACCTGAGTTCAAATCCAGCCTCAGACACTTAACATAAAAACTAGCCGTGTGACCTTGGGCAAGTCACTTAACCCCAACTGCCCTCCAAAAAAAAAAAGCAAAAAAAAAAGATGTTAGAGTTCTGAGTGGATGTTTATTTCTTGTCCCACTATTAATATGTAAACAGTTTATCTCCCTTTCAAGTAAACAAATACATCTTTCTCCATTTCTTTTTGCACCTGCATTTCCATTTCTAAATGTCTACTTGTTTGTGGCCTTTACATCAGGAACACTTAGAATATTCTTTCCTATTAAAAATCCATCTCCCTCCTGTACAATTCTATTTAATTTTGCCAGTTAGGTTAACCTTCCTTTCTAATTTCTATCTGATATCTTTATCTCTTGCCATTTGGGATGTCATATTTCAAGCTCTCCTGTCCTTTACAATGGTAACTGCTAAGTCTTATGTGAACCTTATTGTGGATCCTTGGTATTTGAACACCTTCTTGTTAGCAGTTTATGTTATATTTTTTTCTTTTACATGGAATCTCTGGGTTTTGGCTGTAATACTCCTGGAATTTTTAATTTTTTTTCTGGATATGGTAGGCAAATTCTTTCTATTTTTTACTTTGTCCTCTGGTTCTAAGAATTCTGGGAAGTTTTAATTTATACTTTCTTGAAATAAGTATGAGAAAAATACAAGACTGTTGACTCCAGCTGTGCAGATGATTCTTATTATTCTATATTCGATAGGCTGAAAAATGCACATGTCCCCTTCCCTCAGAAATATTTCTTTGAGATAAACTGAGTCTAACCCTTCCTGATATCCAGCTGATAGTAAAATTGACCTTTACTGTGATTGGTTTAGACTTGTCTTGCTCATGCTGCAGAATGCTGCCTAAAAGCAGTGTATAAAAATATTTTACCTTATACTCAGAGTGGATGCTCTAAATCAGCGGTTCTCAACCTGTGCATCATGGCCCCTTTGGGGGTCACCTAAGACCATCGGAAAACACATATTTCTGATGGTCTTAGGAACCAAGACACGGCTCCTCTATCCATCTCTGGGCGGGTCCACCCACATGCAGATACACCCACATACGAGTATTAAAGGGTCGAGGCATTAGGAAGGTTGAGAACCACTTCTCTAAATGAATATTTACCTGGATAGCAAAATAAGCATCTCTTTGCTTAATCTCTGGACTCTTGCTTACTTACTGACTCCCTCTTCATGGACCCTTTGAGACTGATGAGTAATAACAACTGAAGGTCAACTTCAAATTTAATTCTACCATGTATGGTAACCAGATTTTTTTTTTCTGATCACAGTTTTCAGACAGTCTATTAGTTTTTCCTTTTTTTTCTTTTTGGAGGGGCAGCTGGGGTTAAGTGACTTGCCCAAGGTCACATGGCTAATATGTGTCTGAGGCTAGATTTCAACTCAGGTCCTCCTGACTCCAGGGCAGGTGCTCTATTCACTCAGCTACCTAGCCACCCTTATTAATTTTTCCTGAACTGTTTCCCAGGTCAATCGTTTTTCATATTATATCTATTAGATCTTCCTGTTTTTAACCCAGTACTTTGGTTTTGTTTTAATAATTCTTGTTGTTTTATTGAGTCATTGTTCTTTATATCTGGCTCATTCTAATTTTCAGGGCATTCAGTTCTGTTGAATGTTTTTTACTGTCAATTTCAACATGTCAGTTTTCCTTTCCATTCTTTTCTCCTTAGCTTTTCAATTGTATCTTGTTTCATTTCTTCCAGATACTCCTATAATCCCTTTTACCAGGACATCTTTTTTTCTTGAGGTTTTTCATGGACTTATTTTAGGATCAGTAGCCATTTCATAGCTTACCTTCTGGGGGTCCCTCAAACCAAGGTGTCTTCTCATGGAATTTGGCATTTTCTTTGATTTACTCCTCTTATGCACCTCAGTATTTAGATTGGGGTATTGTGTTTGTGTCAAGCCCCACAACTGAAGGATTGCATTGTTTGCATTGTGGCCCAGACTAGAACCCTCCTTCCAGTAACTCTGGGGCTCTTCCAGTGCTCGTTTCTGCCTACCTGGGTCCCTCTTATCACACCACTCCAGTATACTTCTCTCTGCTCTAAGTTTTGCCTGGGTTCCTTTCCACCTGCTGTTGCCCTCAGGGGCTGCTCTTTTGCTAGTTTCCCTGAAGACCACAGCTTTCACAAATTCCTCAGACTGGATTTCTCCTAGGCCTTTCCCAACTATTCTTGGCCAGCTGGTGATTCATTGGATCTACTTTGCCCTGAAAGCCTCAAGGCTGCTCTTTCTGGCTGGTCATTTTCTTTGGGTGAAGGCTTGCTCTCTTTTGGGCTGGGTTTAGGCACTACTTGGCTCATCAAACCTACCTGGAATGCCTTGAACTTTCTCTCTTTTGCTAGGCTCCTGCAGGCACAGACTTTTGGGAAGGCTTACCCTGGGCTCAGGTGCTGCTGGCCTCAGGGAGGGAGCGTCATATTGGATTTAGGATTTTCCTTTCCTGTATCAAAAACCCTAGGAGGAGCTGGACATTTATCTCCAGTTATTATTTTCACTGTGGTAACCAGCTTCTCCCTATTAGTTAGAATCAGATCTGATATGGAATTTTCCCTTGTTGGTTTGTTTATCTATGCATGGGAATAATATGATGATTTCATGCTTCAAAAGTGACATAGAGAGAGAATTCCAGCACCTTGCACAATGCTTGTCACATAGAAGGGGCTTAGTAAATGGTGATTAATTGCTTAATGTCTGGGTAACTGAAATCTCCCATCACTGCTATGTCATTCCTCTGTGGCAGGCTTATGTTCTGTTCCTTAAACTCATTTGTTTTTCTCCTCCTCTCCCCTGGTCTCACTGTGAATCAGCAGTTTTCTCAGGGCTTTTGTAAAGCTTGGTGAAATGACATTTTAAAGGGGTTAGGAGTTATTTGGAGGTTAATCTCTGGGCAAATACAGCATTGTCATTCTTGTCTTCAGGCCTTGTTCCTTTAGTCCAAAGATGATAATAGTAGACAACAGTATTTTTCCTTTGCTAGACTTTTTCCTGAGCAGGAACAGGACTTGAGCTTGTAACCTTTGAAAAGTAGCTCAATCAAACAATTATTCATTAAATACTTCCGATGTTCCCTGCACTGTGGTAGACATCAGAGACAAAAAAAAAAAAAACCAAGTAAAACAGCTTGTGTGCTGTGCCGGTTGTTGAAGATACTAAGAGAGAGATGATTAAAACACTTGCTCTCCTAAGATCTTTGAGTTGGAATTAGGGGCTGCAGAGGGCATCAGTTTGAATCCACACTGGAACAGCAATGTCTTCCATTAGCAATGAGACCACCTCTAACTCCCATTTCTCTGCTGCTTTAAGGTACTATCTGTACTTGGAAGCCTGCCCTGATCCCTGCAGCTGAAAGTGTCTTCTCCCTTTTCAATTTTTCTTGAACACTCAGTCTGGCTTGTTCCTTTGCCCACCCCTTCCACACTTTATTATTTTTTTTAATTTAATTTAAGTTTTTTTCTTTTTTGGAGGGGAGAAGGCAGGGCAACTGGGGTTAAATGACTTGCACAAGGTCACACTAGTGTTAGTGTGTGTTAGTGTTAGCTAGTACGTGTTAAGTGTCTGAGGCCAGATTTGAACTTAGGTCCTCCTGACTTCAGGGCTGGTGCTGTATTCACTGCGGCACCACCTCTCTACCCCATACTTTATAGCATAATGATGTCTGTACATGTCATATCACTTCCCATCCCTAGACCCCAGCACAGTCATTATTACTACCTACCAAGAAAACCGCCTCATTGGAAAGGGGAAAGTAAAGGTGAGACAGGGTAACACCCTCCTTACCAGAGGTGCCCTGGAATCTCTTGGTGAAATGCCCAGATCCTTTCCAGTAAACTGTTCAGAGCCTTAGGTTCCATTTGTTGAATTTGTATGCCAATTTATTAAGTAGTCAGTCTCTGACTGTTATCTGGCCAACATTTAATTAAGTCCTTGGATCAGGCCAATTTGAGATCTCTTACTAATTTCAAGATACCAAGTTGGCAAACTTATCAACATCCACCAATTGCTGAAATATGAAATCATCTTCTGTTGGCACCACAGTATTAATCAGCTCAAGATCTTGAAGCATCCAGGGCTGAGAGGACCAGACCCCTCCATCAATGTATTATAATTTGTCCTGACACAAGTCTCAAGATAGTAGTAGTGCAATGTGGTTCTCCTATACCAGGGCATTGGCAGAACACTAGACTTCAAATACAAGCAACTGGGTTTGAATTCTAACTTTCTTAAGTTCAGTACCTATATGTCCTTAGATTAAGGCAGAGATGGCATGCTCATCTCCAGTGACACCAAACAGGGAGGAAAAGTCACCATACTAGATGACAGAGTCAGAATCTAAAGAAGGTTCAATAAACTGGAATAGTAGGAGGAATCTAAGAAGTTCAAATTTAATAACAATGAATGTGAAGTCAAATACTTCAGTTCGAAAAGTCAACTGCATGAATATATGATGAGGTATATAGGCTATACCAAACTGCTTACCATTTTAGGGAGGGGAAAGGGAGGGAAGGAAGGGAAGAAGAGAGAGTGAAAATTTGGAATTAAAATTTTATCTTTAAAAATGAATGTTAAGAATTGTCTTTACATGTAATTGTTTTGTTTGTTTGTTTGGAGAGGCAAGGCAATAAGTGACTGGCCCAAAGTCACACAGTGTGTCAAGTGTCTGAGGCCAGATTTGAACTCAGGTCCTCCTGACTCCAGGGTCAGTGCTCTATCCACTACAGCACCACCTAGCTGTCCCTTTATGTGTAATTGGAAAAAATAAAATACTTATAAAAAATATGATGAGAGAGATGTAGCTCAATAACAACATGTGGAGAAAAGGTGTAGTGTACATAAAAGGGAGGTTAGAGTTCCACTGTCCTGTACCTACGGTATACCTCATCTGGAGTTCTGAGCACCACAGTTTATGAATGATGCTGACAAATAAGAATGGGTTCAAAGAAGGGCAATCAGAACAGTGAAGGGCCTAAAGAGTAGGTTTGCCCAGCACAGACATAATGGCACAAGACAAAAAAACCTGAACATCACACCACCACAATACAGGAAATAATATAAGAAAACTGCCCAGAATTTCTGAACACAGACAGCAAAGTACCAATTAAATGAATTCATAGATCACATCTATAAAACACACACACACACACACACACACGACTGAAAACTCTAAGACACATAGTAGTTACATTTAATGATTCTATTTAGAAACAGCATATTCTGCAAGCAACTAGGAGAAAGGCCTTTAAATTCAAAGGAAAGGAAATTAAAATAACACAAGACTTTTCTATACCCATAGGAAAAAACAGGAGGGAATGGAATAATGGGTTCCAAAGAACAATGGAACTCTGGATGCAGCTCAGGGGGATCTACCCAGCAAATCTGAGCTTAACCATACATGAGACAAGATTGATGTTTAATAATAAAGAAATGTGTGAAACCTACTTAGAAAGAAAAAACAGCCCTAAGGAGATTATTTACTTCTTGAATACCCCAGACAACAGCAACGCAGGAGGGGTGAACAGATGTAGAAGCTGACAGCAACAGCAACAGAAAAATAGCACAGAGATCAGTGAAAGGCTTCTTTCTAGATGTATACAAGAAGACAGGGGCCAAGGGAGAAATCAGATGGAGATAATGGTGGAGAGGCAGGCCTGGTGTATTATGGGTAGAATTTCATGGCACCCTGCCTACAGGTTAATCAATGCTTTTTTTGTGGGTCCAAATAATAAAATGGAAAATGCATGGAACAAAATTCATGAAAAGGTAGAGGGGAGGAAGAGGATGGAAAGGAGTATGTGATGTGCTCTGGTTAAGTCAAAGACTTGCAATGAGGAGACGGTGACCCCTGGGTTCTCTCAGAAAGAGACAAGCCTATTGGGGAGGTGGAGAAGGGAAATGGTGGACAAGAAAGGGGAAGGAAAGATCTTGTTTTGGTGGTGGGAGGGGATTTCATTGCTATTGGTGAATGGAGATGGGGCCATGTGCTGGTTGATAACTTTGGGGATTGAGTGCCTTAAAAGAGCACTAATCCTGCCTTGGAGTTGGGTGTATGTGTGTGTTTGGAGATTGGAACTTTTGGAGGCAACTAGAACCTAAGGGAATGAGAAAGCATGGACTTCTCACAAAGGAAGATGTTGAAGAAAGTGTGGGAGGAAGGTGACCAAGAAGTCTATACAGATCAGTAATGGGCTGCATAATGAGGGAGAGTGTCTACCATGGTTGTTCCTCTCCCCCATTACCTATAGGAACTGACATTTTCTGGGAGCAATTCACAATGGAAAAGGGAGAGATGGAGGCCACAATCTATAAGATGTCAGTAGAAACTACTTAGAGGGAAGAGCAGAGTGGATACCTCTGAAGATGTGATTCCATAGGAATGCAGAGAACAGGGGCCCGAATATGTACAGGAGCTTTGAATCACAGAAATAAGGGAGGATGGGTAGTGAAAAGAGTGAGGGAGAAAAGTCTGCTCTGGAAAGGGGCACCAAAAATGAAATTTTAAAAACTAACCCACTGTGTTACTTAAAGGGGAGGAAATGAAAGTGAAATCTACTTGACTGAGAGGGAAAAAAAGAGCAAAATTTAAATCACAAGATAAGCAAAATTCCAAAGGGAAAAGTGTAACAAACAAGAGGAGGGAATCAGAGGGGAGGGAAAGAGAACCAGTGGAAACAGGGTCACCTAAAAAAAGATTAAAGTAAAATCATGGAAGAAACATAATCTTGTATCTACAACAGAAGAGAAGAGAAATCATAATTTGAATAAAACACTGTCAGAGACAAATTGAGGAAAAGAGAAATCTAACTCTCTAAACTGTAAATTTGAATGGAATAAACAATCCAATAAAATGGAAAAAAGGGTAGCAGATTGGATAAGAAAACCAAACCCTTCAGCCTGGGAGAAAACAGCCCTGCTAGAAGTATTAAAAGAAAGGGCAGGGGCAGCTAGGTGGCAGTGTGAATAGAACACTAGTAAGAAACCATAGGGTATGGAAAAAACTTTAGGGTCTTCTCCTTGGAGTCCATTTGCTCCACCAACAATGGGCTTCAGTCTTTGGCCTCTTTGTTTGTTTTCTTCTTTCCTAAATACAAAGAGTAGAAGAATCTGACTTTAGTCCAATGATCAAGCCCCAGGAATCTGTAAGGTTCCATAGTCAATGGAATATTAATACCCTAAGGAGCAAGGAGCCAGTCACCTTTAGGAACAACCTTAGGGCCCTTAGCCTAATCGAAAGATTCTTCAGCAGTTATGACTTGGGTAAAGGTATTATTTTGTGTATGCCTTTGTTATATAGGCTAAGTGAAGTCTGTAGGTGCAAATTTGCATTATTTACAAATTGCTTTGCTAGAGGTCTGTAGATTATGTAAAGCCAGAACTGTCTGTACACATGCATGCATGCATATCTATATACATATGTGTATGAACAACTATACCTTTTTTCCCCTAAAGTTACATCTGTACTTACACCTACACATATAGTGACACCTCTACCTCTACCCACACTTACATTTGCACCTATATCTCTACTCAGACCTAATCCTAAAGCTACACTTACATTCAGATCTGCTCCTATGCATCTACAACATATATATATATATATATATATATATATATATATATATATGTATGTATGTATATGTATACATAAACACCCACTCATTAAGCTCTAGTGGCTCCCAGTTGCCTCCAGGATCAAACCCAAAATGCTCAGATTGACATTCAAAGCCCTATCTTTCTAGTCTTCTTACACTTTATTCTCTACCACATACTCTTCTATCCAGTGACATTGGTCTCCTGGCTGTTTCACAAACAAGCCCCTCCGTCTCTCAGCTCTGGGCATTCTCTCTGGCTGTGACCCGTGCCTGGAATGCTCTCTCTCCTCCTTTCCCACTACTGACCTCCTTTGCTTCCTTCAAGTCCCAACTTAAATTCCGCTTTCTCCAGGAAGCCTTCAGAAATTCCCCTTAATTCTGATGCTGTCCCTCTATTAATTATTTATATTAATATTTATATTATAGCTCCCCAGCAGCCCAGTTACATCTATATTCTAGTACCTCTAGTGAGAATAGAGGCTTAGTGAAGAAATTAGATTTGGAGGCAGGAAAACATGGGTTTAAGTTCTGCCCCAACACACACAGCAACCATGTGACCTGTAGACCTTGGCTGCAGCTTAATTTCTTATTGATTGATTGCACCCCAAGCAACCCTAAGATTAGAAATCACAGGTCTATATTGGTAAAATTAGTGAATTTCTGCACCAGGGCTTTTCTACTGGTAAAATTATAAATCTGGACCAAGATGATAATAATGGTGTATATTTATGTGTGTAAATGTATCTATGTAGATGATTTTTTTCCAGGTCTTTAATAAATAAATGCTTCAGGAAGTTGAAGGTGAATCTGCTTGTTACTTTTGACATCAGAAACCTAATAAAGCAATCTTTTCCCTCGTTTGCCAAAGTCAATAGACAATCATCAATGAAGGCCAAAGTGATCATT
Source organism: Pseudocheirus occidentalis (assembly GCA_028646575.1). NCBI lineage: Eukaryota > Metazoa > Chordata > Mammalia > Diprotodontia > Pseudocheiridae > Pseudocheirus > Pseudocheirus occidentalis. Next base: position 60,958,070 of record CM053602.1, on the reverse strand, counting down.
GTTGTCATCTGGAACTTCCCAAGATCTGGAGGTGATGTTTATCCATTGCAGGTTCTCCTCCTTCTTTTTGCTACCCTTACCTTCTTCAGCCCCCAACAGAATTAGACCCTCTTTGCTGGGCTTGGCCCAATGTCCTCATGTTGATCCCCCAACTGACTAGACTAGAGCATCTTATCATTACACTCTGCCCATTTCCCCCTCCTCCATTCCCATCTTTGAAACTTATCTGTACTATAATTACAGAGCTAAGCTCTCAGTGTCTTCCAAGATGACAATTAGCTAAATTACTTCATTATAATGTGCTACAGCAACTCCAAAATCTACTCAGGAAATAGAGAGGCTGCAGCTCAGTGGAGGAACCCCCCTACTATCCACCCCTGCTGAGGAAGTCAAGTAGCCTTAGTGTTCAAGTTGTATGCACATGAAAAGGCTGGAGAAAATCCCCAGGGTCCTCCTTTCTTCTCCTTGCCTTCACTCCTCTCTCATGGCAAAACTGTACATTTAACTGGCTTCCTTCAGGAAAAAATACTCCTGTGTGTGTGTGTGTTTGTGCGCGCGTGCGCACGTGCGTGTATCTAATGGGAATTTTACGGTCAGTGATAGAGGAAATTTTTGAGCAGGTCAAACCATTCCATGCAAGTGATTACACAGTCCTAGTCCTGGCCCTGTAACCAGGTTGTCCAAAGTACTATTTCCCCTAATATCAAGAGTATGAAGAACTGAACTTGTGACTTTTTTGGTCTAGTGAATTCCCAGATGAGAAAATGCCCTCCACAGATATGGTCAGCACCTTCTTGACTACTAGTGCAGTTTTAGAAGATTACCTAGATTCCCAAGGAGTTAGGTGACTTGCCTAGGGCTATTTGACAGAGTGAGTCAGTTTCTGGATTTTCGCACTCCAGGGGCAGCTTTCTTTCCACTGGGCCATACTGTCTCCCCAAGGAACAGTGCAGGAAAGTAAAGTTAAGTAGTGTTTTTGTCAGGGTATGAAATCTTATCTCTGGTTATTAATATTTGGACTTGGGATTTTCTCTGTTGACTTCCAGTAAAATGTCTTGTATTAGCAACAAACTTAGTCCAGTGGGATGTAAAATGTAAAATTGGCAGTGAAGTATTTACATGTGTCTCTTCCTTTAGAGATTAGGCTGGTACAGCCATTTGTGGTTAAAAACAAATGTCTGTTTAGTGAATTTTATTTTCCAATTTACTTCCACTATAAAAAGATTTGTTCACTGGGGCCTCATATGATAAAAATCATTCCTAGGAGTACAACATGTACAGGAGTACAGCAAAGAATATTTTCAGAGGAAAATCAATGTTTTGATCAGGAATGTTTTGCTCAAAATCATTCACAAAAGAAAAATAGGGACAGCTGTTATCACACATTATTCTCAATAAAAATGTAAATATCCCTAAAGTTTTAACCCCCTGGTTAAGGGTCTCATTGGGTTCACTCGCTCCCATTATTTCAACACTTCTAAAGTAAGTCTGATCTTAGTCTACTTGGCAAAGTTTAGACACACACAGTATTTCTTTTTCCCAATGGCTAACACATTCCTCCAATTTATCTACAGACTTCTTCTTCCACTAATTCCAAGTACCCAAAGATTTAGATTTTGACCTTAGAGGTCATTAAGTCCAATCTCCTCATTCTGTTGTTTTCAGTCATGTCTTACTCTTCGTAACCCCATGGTCCATAGCACGCCAGGCCCTTCTATCCTCTGTTATCTCTCAAAGTCTTTCCAAGCTCCTGTTTGTTGTTTCTATAACACTATCCACCCATCTGTCCTCTGCTGTCCCCTTCTTCTTTTGCCTTCAATCTTTCCCAACATCACAGTCTTTTCCAATGAATTTTGTCTTCTCATTATGTGGCCAAAGTATTTAAGCCTCAGCTTCAGTATTTGACCTTCCAGTGAACAGCCTGAATTAATTTAAGTACTGAACCCAATTATTGGACCTTACATTTCTCCTTATTAGATTCAGGCTTATTAGATTCATTGTTCCAGTCTCTCAGTGTCTTCCTTTTTTTCTTCCTGACTCCTGATTCTGTCATCCAGTGTATTAGTATTATTTTGTGTTTGTCACAAATGTGACAAAAGTGACACAATGTCCAGAAGTGGTGATACATACCTATAATCCCCACTATGGAAATTGGTGATGTACAGGAGCTTGAGTACAGGAGTTCTGAGCTACAGTACATTTAAGGCCAATCAGGTGTCATCACTAAGCCCAGAACCAATACTGATGGTCCCCATGAAGTGGTGGGCCATCAGGTTGCTCAAGAAGGGGCAAATTAGCCAAGGTTGAAAAGGGAGCCTCTGTGCCAATCAGCAACAGTGACTAACAGGTCACTTCTAGCCTGGTTGAGATAGGGAGACCCAGTTTCTTTTTTAATTATTATTTATTTTTAGTTTTAAACATTCATTTCCACAAGCTTTCAAGCTCCAAATTTTCTTCCCATCTCTCTCTTCCCCCCACCACCCCAAGATGGTTCTGATTATCCCTTGAGACCTAGTTTCAAAAATAATTACATTGTGTCCTCATCCAAGTAGTAGAACAAAAATGTTCAACAACATAGGATCAATGACAGATCCTTGGGACACTCCCCTAGAAGTCTCTTTCCAGGTTGGCAAGAATTGATTAATTAGTTGATTAATCAATAGACAGCATTTATTAAAGTTTAATATGTGCTAATCACTGGGAATGCAAAGAAAGTTCCAACCCTCTGGGAGCTCCCATTCTATTAGGGGAGAGAATGGGGACAACACTGGTATATGGACGATAAATGTGGACTAGATGAAAGGGAACCATAGAGGAGAAGGCAATGGGAGCAGGTGGGAGTAGTGAAGAGTCTCCTGCAGGAAATGCAATTTAAGCTGGATCTTGAAAGAAGTCAGGGAAACTAAGAGGCAAAGGTGAAGAAGGAGATCATTCCAGGCATGGGTTATAGCCAGTGCAGAGAGGAATAGATGGGAATACAGAGCATCTTCTGTGAAAAATTTGAAATATGGCTGGATTATAGTATGTGTGGAGAGAAGAAAAATGTAAAAAGACTGGATAGGTATTTTGGGGTCAGGTTGTAAAGAATTTTAAATGTCAAAAGAGGATTTTATTGATTGTGGAAGTAATAGGGAGTCATTGAGGAAAGGAGTAACATGGTTGCTTCAGGCTTTAGGGAAATAATTTTGTCAGTTGTGTGGAGGATGGACTGGAGTGGGAAGAGATTTGATGTAGGGAGAATAGTCTATGCAAAAAGTGATAAGGGAATGAACTAGAGTGATAGTTGTGTGAATGGAGAGGAGGTGGGAGATGCATGGGACACATAGAGAAAGAAGTGACCAGATTTGGCAACTGATTGGGTGAATGAGAATGAGGAAATGAGGAAGATGTCAGAATGATGTGGGACTGGAGCTCAAGGGAGAGACTAAGGCTAGACACATAGATCTGAGAATCAGTATCATCCTGATGATAACTGAGCCCCTGGGAGCTGATAAGGTAATGAAAAAAAGCATTCAGGGAGGAGAGAAGAAGAGCCGGGACTGAGCCTTAGGACACACTCACAGTTATTTGGCATGACCTGGATGAAGATCCAGCCTAGGAGACTGAAGAGTGATCAGACAGGTAGCTAGAAAAGAACAGAGTTATGAAAACCCAAAGAAAGATTATCTAAGAAGACAAAGTGGTCACCAAAGTCAAAGGCTCTGGAGAGAGAAAAAAAAAAGGCATATGGGATAAAGGGCATGAGATCTGGCCACTGAGAGATCTTTGGGAACTTTGGTGAGGACAGTTCCTATTGAATTATGGTCCTTTGAACACACTTGTTCTCTACTCCCCACCCCACTTCAACTTTATCATTATTGTTTATGATGTTTATGAAGATTTCCGAATTTTTATTTTTTAAGAGTACCCTACATGTCTTGGACTGACTTCCCAGTGTTTTTGGCTGTGGGATCCTACCTGTCCATTAGCTGAACTCTTTGAAATCTACTCTTCCAGTATCTAGCCTGTGTTTGGCTTTCCCTGGCTTCTGGGTAACGCACTAGCTAGAACACTAGGGAAGTCAGGAAGACCTGAACCTGGGGCTATCCTCTCCCCCATCTACCTGGCCAAACCCTAAATTTGTCCAGCATATAGTAGGTTCTTTTTTTTAATTTTTAAATTTTTGCTTTTTGGAGGGCAGTTGGGGTTAAGTGACTTGCCCAAGGTCACACGGCTAGTTTTTTGTGTTAAGTGTCTGAGGCCGGATTTGAACTCAGGTACTCCTGAATCCAGGGCCAGTGCTCTATTCACTGTGCCACCCAGACACCCCTAATATAGCAGGTTGTTAATGAATTCTTATTTCCCTTCTTCCTTTTCCATAAAAGATTCTCAGATATCATGGCCTCAAAGTTTTGTTCATTTCTACTTCAGCTGTTAACCATATTACAATCACAGCTAAGTCTCCCCAAGTCTAAATGATGCCCGTAAGGTTGAATTTACATTCTTGAATTAAGATGGCTAGTTGATTTTATTTCTTACCTCTCTCTGGTATATTTACTCCTCTTGAATATTGGTCTCCTCTGAACGACTGAACATCTGATATTTGTTGTCATATGCTTTGTATATGTACTTTGTGATATTTTTCAGGATTAGAGAATGTGAGAAATCTAGACCATTGGCAGGCCACTAATCCATACCTAAGGATTCCTGCCACCACATATTGACTTGGTTTTAAAATGGAATGTGATCTGTCTTTTATTGTATTTTTATTTATTTTCTAAACTATTTCCCAAATCCATTTGAATCTGGTTCAGGCCATCCTCAGGAGTGTTGGGGGCTGCATGTGGCTATTAGGCAGCATGTTTGACACTTTCCTTCTAGACCAATTTGAAGTAGGAAAAAAGAGAACCAAAAAACCTCCTAACCTAATTGGCCCACTCTCCAAAGACATCTACTTCAATCTCAACTCCCCCAGACAAAGCAAATGTTTACTTGAGTGTCAGGAGCACACATAATGAGGGTGTCAGGGTGCTTCCAAGGAATCTCAGAGAGGTGGCAAGCTCAGAGAAAGCAAGCATTAGGCTAGATTTTAATTTTCAGGTTTTCCAAACTGCCCCTCTTTTCCTCCTACCCCCTTCCCTTCTTTATTTCATTGCTATTAAACTAGTGCTTTTCTATTTCTTTCATTTCCATTTTCTGTTTTTTCCTTTTTGAAGTGGGGAAGGCAGGGCAATTGGGGTTAAGTGACTTGCCCAAGTCACTCAGCTAGTAAGTGTTAAGTGTCTGAGGTCAAATTTGAACTCAGATCCTCCTGACTCCAGAGTTGGTGCTCTACTCACTGTGCCACCTAGCCACCTATTTCCATTTTCAAGAGACATTTCACAGTCCTGTCCATGTTTTCTGATTGGTTCTCCCCTCTGTCTCCAGCTTCCTATCTTAGGACAGATGTTTCAAGTCGTGTCCAAGTTCTGATTTTCCTTTCCCCATGGCCAGTATCCACAGAACATACCCAGATGAATGCATGTCTTTGTGGAAGTCATTGGAGTTGGGTCACAGTAAGCAGGAATCTACAAAAGTCAATTTTCATTCTCCTAGGGTTTTAGGTCATATGCTATGGTGTCTTTGATTCTAAGGAGCATAGGATACTAATCTCAAGATCTTTTAGATGAGAAGGACATTAAAGGTCACCTAATTCAACCTTCTACCTAGAAAAGAAACCCACGGACAATTTCCCTGACAGGTTGTTGTTCCAAATTGAGTCTGGATATTTTCAGTGAAAGAGTCCTCAGCACTTTACAAGGCAATCTGTTCTACCTTTAGACAGCTCTGATCATTAATAAATTCTTCTGACTCTTTAGTCTTCACCTGTGTTCTTGGCATTTCTACTCATAGGGCCTAATTCTATCCATGGGAGAAGCAACTTTCATTCCCTGTTCCTCTGTCCAGCACCTGAACTATTACTGGGGAGTTTCTTCAGCTCCTTTTTCCAGGAAAGCTTAGATTCCCAAATGGCAGCCTGGGGATGTTGCGACCTCTAAGCCCAACTCCTGGAAGAAAATGCCCTGTTGGAAGCAGTTGGGCTTTACCCAATCAGAATCCACCTGAAATCCATCTGAAGATACCAAATGCTAATTCCCTGGCCATAAATGAGAACAGTAGACATTGTGGTGGTATAGATATACATATATATTATGCATATGTATATTATGCATATATATAAAACTTTATTGAATAGCTGTTGTTAGTGTTGTCTCACACCATCTATAGGATTATTTAGTTCAGACATTGTTTTAGCATTGCAAAGAGATTGCACAAAACCGTGCTTTTGAAAATAAAGATATTTTTTCTTTACAATGAACTTTGAAAATAAATGCATATGAATGGTAAAGAGCATTGACAAAATGAGTGATAGACTACAAATACATATCATACCTTAAAACAAGACCAAGAATTAAAGACCATTGTATACACTTTTTGGGACACCATTTGTTCCAAAGAAACAATGGCAACCCTCTGAATATTTGGGAAGGGGGAGGAAGGGAGTGGGCCATTTAAGGAAATCCGGAATCCCAAAGGAGTAAGAATGAAATTGAAGAATACATTGGCCAGGAACGAGGGTTTCCAAATGTTTCTTAGTTCTTTATCGTTTAGGAACAACTTGAGCATATGGACAGTGCTGGGTACAACATGAATTGCAAAGATTATTTTCTTGTTACTCAGTGAGTGAAAGTTGGGTCTACATGTGCAGCTCATTTTAGGCTCCATGGCAGAGTCATGCCCCAGGGCAATCAATGTTCTTGGTTCAGGACCCATGGAGTCCAACAACCCCCCTCAAGTTCCAGACTCTATCCTCTCAAGGGATCACTAAAGCAAATCCACTCCAAATGGATGGTTGGGGTTCATGTTGATCTTTAAAATGTCCAATAACATTCTGGTAAATGACTGACTTTCATTTTTTCAACCAGACATTTTGGAGTCATCTAGGCCTTAGTGAAATGAGCAAGCACTGGATTTGGAAACTGAGAAGCTGGGTTTGAATCCTATCTCTACCACGTAACACTTGTGTGAACCCTCAGGAAGTCATTTAACCTCCATGGGTCTCAGTTTCCTTATTTGTAACATGGCAGGGGATGAATGAGATGACCTCAAAGGTCTCTTCATTTTAGTTATCCTTTGACCTTGTGTGAACTGACTTAATAAAGCCAGAAGAATCCTATTTCTATTATACTTCACATTTTCCAAAGCATTTTCCCATCTACTATCTCAGCTGATCCTTATAACGGCCCCACGAAGAAGGGCAGATAATTACTATCCCTAGTTTACAGATCAGAAAGAGGTCATCCAGAGATGTTAAATGATGTACTCATGGTCACATAGCCAGTTGGGAGCAGAACTGGGCCAGCAACTCAAGTCTTATGATTCTCAGTTCAATACTATTTCTATCACAAAAGAAGTTACCAAACAGCAATCCCAACATCCCAACATCAACATAGAGTATTTTTCTGATCACTCTAGAAGGAATCCATGTCTCCAAATCTAAGTCTATACAATATTAGAAGTTAGCCTAGAAAGAAATTGGAAAAGAAAAAAGTCTACACGGACCATTTGACCCATGGAGATTCAATGAGGATATTTTGTGTTGGGCTTCATTCTTCACCTAGAATTAATTTTAAGATTCCTCCTTTCTCTTGATTCCTACAAAGGTCAACAGAATTAGACCCTTGATTTAAAATTTCCCAGAACCTCAATGGTCCTGCTGTTACACGTCAACCCTCCTGGACAAAGAATGAGAAAAATTCTGCCAATTATTTAAATATTTGACATCATATGGACCACATGTGCAAGGTCATTGACATTTAGAGATTTTGTCAGGACGCTTTAACTTAATGCAGGCACAAAATCAATGTGTCTCCTCAGGGTTATTACTGGATAAAGGTGGGAATGGAAAGATACCACAACAATGGGGTGAAATGAGAAAACTCAAGGTAATCAACAAGTTGTTGGATCCTCACAATACCCAGATCTCTTTGACTATCTGATCATTGGCTTGACTCCATTGACCAATTGTTTTGATTGCATGTGGACATAGCCTAAAAGCATGAGTTCATAAACGTGTGTGTGCGTGCAGACACACTTTTCTAAAAGCTAGCCAAAGTAATAACTGTTTTTGTTTCCTCTGAAGAATGGTCTTTTCAGACTTGGTTAGTCCTTGGATTGCAAGAACAAATTCATTTTCATTTGTATGTTTAGCACCAGTTAATCAGAGTCACCAAATTCTTTCCTGCAGAAAGCAGGAAAGAGAGTAGTACAGTGATAGCACAGTCTAGATTGATAGGAGTTATACAGTGCCGGGCACATAAGGGGTGTCAAGGAATCCTTGTTGGTTGAAATCATGGGAAATTAGGCAAGTCTTCCAACCACCCAGGGCCTTAGCTTCCCATCCTCTAAAAGGAGGGACTGGACTAAGTGACCCTTCAGTTCTGATGTTCTTCGGAGACCCTTGGTGGGTAGTCTGTGTTCCACACACCTGTTGGCCACTCTGCTTTATAATGAAGGGCATGGAGTAAAGGAAAGCTTGGAACCACAAACGTTCAAGGTGTTGGGCACACTTGCAAATCAATGCTTCACCTTCTTCATTTTCCAAACTGCCCTCATCTAATTCCACCAATAAACCAAAGGACAGCTTTCTGAAGGATTAAAGTGATAGCTCACTCTGGCTCTGCAGTGTTCTCAAGCCTTCTCCCAGGTTCTGTAAGCTTTCTCTCTCCCTGCTCAGGCTTTGAACTCAGTCTAGGCTCAGGTGATGAAACTATCACTTCAAACATACCCATGAGCAGCTATGTCCAATCATCTTAAACATTCAGCTAAGACCTTTTTAGGGACATCCATGGGTTCAGGGACAGAGGGATACTATGTTGGAACTAACAGAGAAGAATGGAAAAGTTTAGAAATTAGTTAGGAAGAACAAAAAGAAGAGGGTGTCAGGGCACTCCCATGGGATCATGCTAGCTAAAGTCCAGCAACGTCCACAATGGGGTGCTGACCAGGTTAACTAACACCTAGATCAATCAGCAGACACTCCAAAATTTCAATGCCAGAGGCTGACTGGCCTTTTCCCTTTTCTGTCTGTACTGTTATCACCCATTTTCCATTAGTTTAGGGCATCCTGGATCACTGGAATGGGAGCAGAGAATTCTGACCTTTTCTGATTCCTGTCTAACAGAGATACCACCTTTTTATCCCAGTGTTTCAGAGTGCTCAAAGCACCAAGTCACCACAAAGAATACAAAAACCATGACATTGGTAAGTTTTTCTATGCCATAAAGACTCTGAAGTCACGCTGCTAATGGCAGGCACACTGTGGGGGGAGGTGGGGGTGGCACTGGCTGGTACCGCTAACATCTTAGAAAACTAGGAGAATCATGAAAGATCAGCTGAGAATTGGGGCTCAATTCCATATGATAGAGTATGTCCTCTTTTCCCTGGTGGTCTGGGGTGAAGGGAGATTTGAATTGGCAAAAGGAAGAGTCACTCTCATGGGTTTGTCATTGTACCAGGGTTTATCACTGTTCCAGACTTCTAAAGTTACGATAGCGTGGGAAACCTGAGGAAAACCCTTAGCACAAATGACCTGGACCATATTGAGGGACCAACATGGAGAAAGCAAGGAGATTAAGAGGTCAACAGAAATGGCCTAATTGCATATATGTGTATGTATACACACAGAATATATATATATATGTATATATATATATGTATATATATATATACACACACACACACACACACATATAGTTATATACATAGATAGAATCGAGAAATACTCATTAAAGGTTGCTGTTTATAATATACATGACACAAAGTAGAAACATCATGAAAATCAAGCTTTTCTGGATTTAGAATTTTGTTGTCTATATTTTAAATATACATGTGTGTATATACATATACACACATATATCTACATATATAGAGATATGGATATATGTCTGTACATAATGAGAAGGATACATACACACACAAGAATCCCCACTGAACCTATCTATGGTGAACCTGATGCCACCCAAGTCCAATCAACTTGGAACCAAGTGAAACTCCTGCTTCATCAGCTGAGTGAATTCTGAGAACCTCTCAGCTTCCTGGAGGCTGATGTCAGACCATTCTGAAGTCCACCAAGAGAAAGGACCCTCTGGATATATGACAGAGTTGGGGGACCCACTGCTGGTGACTGGGGGCAATTGGCCTTAATGAAGACTACAGGACGAGGACCCATGGATGTCAAAAGGGGTTAGGGAAGAAGGCTATTGTCAGCACAGAATTGGGAGTAATAAGCAAACACCCATAGACTAGCTTTAGCTTTAGGCACAATGCACTAGTATCAGCAAATCTTTATATAGCTCAGCTCTAGGCACGCTTAAAGTGGAGCCAAAGGAGGAGCTTTTTCTCCTTCTACCTTGGGTTCCAGAGAGCTGGTCACAGCCTTTAGTGGAAGGTCAATCTGGAGCACGCTCAGGAGAATAAGTGGCTTTCGAAGGAGGGATTAAAAAGCAACACTGAAGGTTATAGATACTTGGCTGGGTTCATATCTGTACCAAGAAGGCAAACCTTTGCATATGGCACCATTCACAGTAATGTCATTAATATTATTAAAGCAATCATTCTAACCATCATACCAGTATGTTTCTATATACAAAAATAGATCAAAGCAATTCTCCACAGAGAGGAGCAAGTGAGTTGGGCAAGGCTGCTGGGCAGTACATGCCTATCTGGTCCGGAAGATTCAAGGCCGACCCAAGACCTGTAGCACAGATGACTTTGATGGTCTTGGATCATCTCCCGCCTTTAGCATTCATGCAGAACGTGGGCATTTTCCACTCCTCTTCTTCCCTAACCCTCCCCCCAAAGACACACACCTGCCCACCCACTTTGGAGGGCATGGGCTGTATGGATGGAACATCTAAGTAGCAAACCAGGCTGGAGCTCCTCTTTTTGGAGAAAAGGATTCTACCTCAGAATCCTTTCCTGAACTTCAGGCCCACTAGAAGGGGAAAGCTACAGGCCTGGGGAATTTCTCCTCCCAGTAGCCCTTATTAGGAGCCTGTCCCTGCAGTTCTTCCACAGTGTGTGACCTTGATCGGTTGGAGAAGCGTAGAGGCAGTCTTTCTCACAAGTAAGGAAGTTTAGCCTGGGTACTCCAAGTTCAATTTAGGAAAAATGGAGGTACACCCTGTGTTACTACATACCTGGGACCTTGGACTTTTGAATCAGCAATTGTTCTTTTTCCTTGAAATTTGGTTCTGAGCTACCAGGTACGTTGATCACTGCCTCTGCAGAGGCTGTGGGGCATGGGTGGGGGGGCACAGTCAGTTTGGGGAACCATAGGAGAGATGACATGGTGAGGTCTCCTATTGGGGTTCTTGTTTTCAATCTTCCAACAGGCCACTCTTAGTCACCAAGAAGGGCAAATGGTGATGACAACTCCTCCTGGACAGCTACTGTCCCAATGAGCTGCAACCTTGGCCCTGCCAATTGGGCTGCCCATAGGTGACACTTAACATTTCATAAATGGAAGAAGAACAGACATTGGACAGTGATCATTGGCTCACTTCTCCCTGGTTCCTGAACAGTAGATAAGTGGAGGCTGTATCTTGCCCCTGCTAATGGGGTGGGGGGTCAGGTGAGAAGATGCCTGATGTGGTGCCAGGAAAGAGCACCAGTCTGGGAGAATGGAGGTCCATGTCCTCATCCCAGCTCTAGCACAACTGTCCTGTGTGGCCTTGGGCATGCTATATCCGCTTTCTGGGGCTCTGTTTCCTCATCTGTCAAATGGGTTGCAAGACCTTCAAAGTCCTTTCCAGCCCTAAGTTCTGTGGTTTGATAATTACATCCACAGAATGTGAATCATGCAGTCTTAGGGCTATTAGTATCTTGGGAAGGGCTATGTGTTCCACCCTTTACTGCCCAAGGCCATCGAGTTTGGGGGGGGAAAAGGACAAGACTCCAGCTGACCAAGCCTGGATTACTTGATCCTGATCCCATATGCCTTGAGATGTGTGGGTATGGTGGGTGCAGTGCATATACACACACACACACTCACACATCGGGGTTTCAGGCAGGCTTATTGGTTAATATATCACATGAATCCTTCTTTTTTTTTATTCTAAGACCGGGTAATAGCACAGCAAGGGGAAGAAAGCAGAGGGAAGGCATTTGGGAAAACCCCACTCCTGAAGGTGCTAGTGAAAGAGGCAGGGAGGTAAGAAGGCATGAGGAAGAAGTGAGGGAGGGAGCAAGGAGGCAATGAGGAGATGGGGGAGGAGGAAGAGGAGGGGTGAGGGTATTGGGCTTAGACAAGGGATGGCAAAGGAAATGTAAGAAAAGGAAAGGAATGGAAAAGCCAATGAAAGGGGGAAAGATAAAGGATCAGGGAGGGGATGAGGGATCAGGTTGGGTAAGAGAGGAGACAAGGGATTAGGGAACTGGGAGGGGATGAGGGATGGAGAAGGAAATGTGGAGTGAGGGGGATAAGGTATGAGAGAGGGAATGAGGGAGAGCCAGGGGATAAAGGAAAAGGCAAGAAATGAGGGATGAAGTAGAATAAGGGAGGGATTAGGGAACTAGGAAGGGATAAAGAATGAGGTGGGGGCAGGAGAAGAATAAGGGGACAGAGAAAATATGAGATATGGGAAAAGGGGGGATAGAGAGAAATGAGGGAGGGAGAGGGGAAGAAAGAGCAGGGAGGAGATGGAAGAAGGGAGAAAGGAGAGGGTGATAGGGCAAGTTGAGAATGAGAGAGTAGAGTGCAGATGATGATGAGAAAGAATGAGAAAGGCAAGGACCAAGAGAGGGGAAGGAAGGGAAAAAGAACAATTAGATTAGGTACTCCCTGTATGCTTGCTGTGTGGCCCCAAGTTACTCTTTGGAAGCCATCTCAGGAGAAAGCCCCCGAAGGCACTGGGGAAATGAGTCTGGTGTGGAAGAAGGCCATGTCAGGGAGCCTCCTGTCTGCCACACAATGCTGAGGAGGCCATGGGCAGATGGCCAGAGGCTGGCTCAATTTGTCTTCAATGTGCAAATCCCATGTCTTTGGATCATCTGATTTTTAATTAATTTTTTGCTTTGGGGCAAGAAAAACCGAGAGGTAAGTGGAGAGTAGGGAGGCTAAGGGAGGAGTGGGGGTGTACAGAGAGCCAATGAAGGAAAGACAAGCTGCCTCGGACTCAAGATGCACTTGGCCAGCCCCATAGCATGGCAGGATTGATGGGGGCGAGCCCTTGAGTCCTGGCTGGTTGGTTTCTCTGACCCCCACCCTTCCTTCCTACAGAGTGAAGGGTGAGGGGGAGAGAAGGGGCTGGGTGGAGGCTGCAAGGCATTTACACTGGCTTCTCCATGGCCCTGGGGAAGGCGGCTCCACTGGAAGATGAGATCTTCCTGCAAACGGTGTTGGTGTGGCTCTTGCATCGGCAGCCTGGCCTCCGTAGGCCATCATAGCCCTGCTGACACAACTTGAGGCACCCTCGGGCTGGAGGGTACAAGCACAAGCAAGGCATGACCAGCGACAGGAGACTCATGGCTGCCCAGCGAGCACAGCAGGAACCAGGCCCACAGGAGCAGGGCTCATCAGCACAGTTGTCTTCATCATCAGTGGAACAGTGGTAAAAGATCCCTTTGACACAGCAGAGGCACGTGCTGTAGTCGAGAAGGCTCTCTGGGGAGCAGAGGCAGCGCTGCTTGCAGAGCCAGCATGAGGGTAGAGTGCGTGTGGCCGTGCAGCGGATGCACTTGCAACGGCCACACTCTTCACAGATGAAGAGGTGCCCACCAGTATGGAGGGCCAGCTTCTCAGCTGCACCTTTCTGAGCCTCCTCCACTTTCAAAGCCCCTGCTTGAGGCTGGGTACAAATAAGGGAATGATCTGAGGGTGATGGAGTAATGCTGGTCAGAAGCCTTTGGTCAGAGGTGATGGTGGTGTGGGATATGGAGCTGGCAAGGCTGGGTTGGCTCAGATGCTGTGGCAACAGCTGAAGCTGGTGGCATTGGCTTAGGCTTCGAGGCAGATCAGAGGGAATAGTAGACAGGGACCAATCGGACTTGTGGGCCTGCTGGGCAAGGGAAGAGCTGGACAGGGTCTGTTGGCAGGAGATGGCAGGCCGTTCCACATACTCATTGCTGACATGAATGGAGCAGAGTTGCTCAATGGGCAGGGTTTGAGGAAAATCGTCTGTTATTGGGGCATCCATGTTGTCTTGGCTCTTGAATTCTTTGGAGTTGAGTGAGGGTGGCACTCTGGTGGTAAAGAGGAGGGAGGGCTTGCAGTTATGTAGGCATCAGGGCACATCTGAAAAGCCTTAGGGAAAAAAGGGGGGAGAGAGAGAGAGAGAGAAAGAGAGAGAAAGAGAGAGAGAGAGAGAGAGAGAGAGAGAGAGAGAGAGAGAGGAAAAGAAGAAGAAGAAGAAGAAGAAGAAGAAGAAGAAGAAGAAGAAGAAGAAGAAGAGAGAAGAGAGAAGAGAGAGAAGAGAATGAGATCACATAGGCAGGACCATCACCAGAGAGTAAGAAGAGGCATGAGGCATGAGCAGGACCAGTTGCCCCTACACCAAAGAATGAAAACTCAATAGAAGAAGAGGCAGGGGATTGTATTCGTAACCCACTTGTCATCTTCTGCTCTTCCCTTCTCCCCCCAACTCTGATCACTTCTCAGTATTCATGTATTTACAGATTGACATTTTACATTTCCCCTAGGAATAAGTGCAGCATGTCTTCCCTTTGAGATGCAGACTCCCACAACAGAACTGTGACATCCACCAAGAACTGGAAGGGATCTTAGTGGCTTCCTAGTGCAGCTACAATTTGGTACAAGCCCCTCCTGTCTAACAGCCTCTGCTGAAGTGACAGAAAGCTCTCCCTACAGAACAAGGTAGATGCCTTTAATTGTTAGAAAATCCCTCTTCATATTGAGCTAAATTTGTCCCTTTGCAAACTTTTCCACTTTGCTCCTGGTTCTACCCCCTTAGACCTAACAGAACAAGTCCCCCTTTTCATAACTCCCCTTCAAATACTTGAACACAATCCTTGGGTCTCCCTGAATCTTCTCTTCTCCCTAGTTCTTTCAACGAATCTTTGTATGCTTTGACTTCTGGACCCCCCACTATGCTGTTCAACCTCAGAGAACTTGACAATCTCCTTCCTGAAATGTGGCACCCAGAACTGAACGCCATACTCTAGGTGAGGTCTCATCAGGAGGACAGTGGGACTCTTATTCCAGACAGTATGCTTTTAGTCACACTGCTGGCTCATACTGAGTTTATAGTCTTCCTAAGCCCCCAGGTCTTTTCCAAAGGGACTGTTGTCTAGCCACAATTTTCCCATTCTGTACTTTGTACAGTTCATTTCTTGGAACCTAATTATGGGAATTTACATTTATCCCATTTGAATTTCATCTTGTTAGATTCTGCTGAGACCTAAGGGGGGGGGCACAGACTAGTGGGACCTTTTGAAATCCCCAGTCTGTCATCCAGTCAGCATGTTTGCTGTTTCTTCCAGTTTCCCATCCCAATTTAATTTGATAAGTATGCCATCTATACCCTTACCAAGTCAGTGACAAAAACATGTAAGAGGCACGGCCAAGGACAGCTCCCTGGGGCACTGTACTAAGGACTGAAAATCCCTGTTATCATTATCCATTAATTACCAGTCCTTGGGGTTGATCTTACAAGGTCCAACAAACTCCATTATCTTCTAGCCCCATATCTCTCAATCTTGTCCACAAGGCCAACATAAAAGATTTTATCAAGCATCTTGCTGAAATCTATGTGTATCACTGACATTTCCTTGATGTAGTAACTCAGTGGCCCTGTTCAAACAAGAAATAACATTATTCTAGCATGACCTGTTTCTTCAAAAAGCCATGCTGGCTTTTGGTGATGGTGCCTTCCCTCCCTGAATGCTCACAAATCACCCCTTAAATAATACTTAGGGATTTTGCTAGGAACAGAATGAAACTGAGCTCATTGTAGAGTATTTCGTCTAGTTTTTTTAGTTTTTTTTTTTAGTTTTTCCTCCTCTGTCTGGCTGGGTTTACAGTCAGGGGGGATATTGCTTGTCAATTATTACATGCCATATTTTTCTGATCCTACAAACCTGCAGCACCAGAACCCTAATAGAAAACTGGAAGAGAATTTGTTGGTAACACATACAAAACATCTCCAACAAGTAGTGACCAAAGCGCCTCCCATGATATAAGGCTTATTTAGTTGGGACTAGAGGTGCAGACAGCAGAACAGGACACCTAAGCTGACTCCAGCTAAAGGAGTTTCATAATAGTCTCCTCTTCTGAAATGGCAATGGGCATGGATGGCCATGGTTATTTGTTAGTCATGGAGGCTGTAGTATTTCATTTGATGGGCATTTGTCAGAAGAAGACAGACTCAATCTGGAATGGGAGGGGATCTTTAAAAGCCTTAGAAGGCTTTGTAATAATGATAATAAACAATAATAATCATCAATAACAATAATTCCAACTGACACAGAGAGCCCTTCAGGGTTAACAAGCTCTTTTCATTCTTTCTCACTAGGGTCTCATAACAGTCCCCTGTGGGAGGCAGGGCAGGTATGATTCTATTTTAGAGATAAGGAAAGTGAGTCTCATGAAGCTATAGGACATGAACCCACTTCTTTTGCCTTTTAAGTCCAAAGTTGCTGCCTTTCCTGTTAATTAAAGCCTTGGAAGGGCTATGCAGGTGCTGGAGGGAGCAGGGTTCTGTCTTCTCAGAAATGGAAATGTGGACGTTGATGGGCTTGCTTCAGAATGTTTGGGAGGGGAGGCTGTGGCAGTATCATGGTAGGGAAAGGTCAAGACACAGAGGAGTAGAGACAAGGCAAGGTGGTGAGATCCAGCACTAGGCTTGTGAACCAGGAGATCTGGGCACTGTCACCTTCTGCCCATATTTCTGGGCAAGTCTCTCTGTGTCTCTGATCTGCGGCATCCTTCTCTTTGACATGAAATGAGTATAATAACCTCTGCATTAGGTACTTCATAGGGTTGTCAGGAGGATATACACTGGAAAGATGTGAGTACTCTCTGTGGGTAGGGTGGCAGCTGGGGTGGGAAGCAAAAGATTCTCTGAGCACGTCAGATTTTGCTTGTAGCAGAGACAGAATAGGGAAAATCAGTAGGTAAGATGATGGAAAAAGAAAGGACTCTCATTTAATGTATCCAATGCTCAAGGAAGGAGAAACTGAGGCCCAGAGACCTGATATGACTATGTGTACATAGGTGTTAAGGGACAAAGCCAAAACCCTAGTCAGGGTATCAGCCTCCCAAGCCCCACCTTCTTCTAAAATAGCAATGTGCTTCCCTCCTGTCCCAGACTCAAAATGGATCCAGATGGAGGCAGGTGCTGACCTGCAACTGGGTTCCTCCCCATTAGGTGGAGACCCACCACGAATGGGTGTTTAGATCCATTGTTAGGCATTGGTTTGGATTGCCAGATGACCCATAGGTAGAAAAAAAGGTGAGGAAGTGTTCTCTTTGACCCTAACCTAAGAAGCAATTGGCTAAGTCATTGGACTGGTACAGAATGGAGATGTAAGAAATGTTTCTGGAAGGAAACAGAATTGCATTCAATAGCACCCTCACCCCCACCCCTACCCCTCACTTTTTACCATCCTTGGTGGAAACCCAGATTGTAGAGTCAGCAAAGACAATGACCATGCAGCAAAGGACCATGGATGCAAAACCTACTGGCTATCAGCATGGAGGAGATGGTTGGCCATTAGTTGAAAGAACTGGGAGAGCACTGTCCTCCCAAATGTGATCTTCAAGGGACCTCCAAGGTGGGCCACTCCAGAGAGGCAGGCAGGAGCAATGAGCACATGCCAATCATTCTTGTGCTTTCTGAGCCCTTGGCAATTTAAATGGGGGAAAAGGGGAGCTAAGCAAGCTTGCATACAAATGCCACAGCCAACCAGGGGGCACCAAACCCCAGAAAACAGGAGCATGTACAAAAGCCATCAGATTTCAAGACAGCTCAAAATAGAACAATTAGTCATACAAACTGGATGGTGTGGATAGCTTGAATGAGTAATAGACCTGAATGGGTGCAAAAGGGTATGGTTTCCTTCAATGAACATGGCAGAGGAACAAATAGAAGGCTGTATGGCAGGGAAATGGCCAGACTCAGAGGAACAGAGAGAGAGTGTAAGGGAAATGAGGAGGCAAAAGGTCTCAGCCCCTAAACACTCAGTGGAGAAGAATCTACCTGGTGAGAGGCTTAGGTAGTTTCGGGGATGTAGCCACACAAATCATTTCAGCTGAAATGTTTGCCCAAGGGTTAATCAGTGCAATGACTTGAGGGGGAGGGGGAGGGGAGGGGGAGGGGAGGTGAAGGAAAGAATCTCAATGCACCCAAAAGCCAATGTAGTTGTATTTTTCGCATTGGTTATTTTGGCCTCATGGAAATCCAGAACACAACAGACAGTGGCACACACCTGAGACTCACCCCCTCAAGTCGGGTTCTGAATACAAATATATATATACACAAATATATATATATACATATATACAAAATATATATAATACAAATACAAAAATACAATTTGGCTTTGGGCAAAATCACTTTCTCTCTCTGGGCTAGTTTCCTCACTTATAAAATGAGGGGATTGAAGTTCTGGTTCCTGTAAACTAATAGTAAATAAATTTTTTAAAAAAGAAAGTCCGGTTCCTGAGGAGAGATGATGAAACAACAGTTCCTTCCTCTTGGCTGCCTGGTGGCAGACCACAGGTGTGGAATGTTGTATAAATTGTCAGATGTGGTCACTGTGTCAGCTGGCTTTCCCTCAGTCATTTTTGTGTGTGACAAAAGAAGCTTCCTGGGGCAGCTAAGTGGCACAATGAGTAGAGCACCAGCCCTGGAGGCAGGAGGACCTGAGTTCAAATCCAACCTTAGACACTTAACACTTACTAGCCTTGTGACCTTGGGCAAGTCACTTAACCCCAATTGCCCTGCCTTCCCTGCTCCAAAAAAAAAGGCTTCTGGGAGGGAGGGTTGTGTATTGGGAAGTGCCTATAATAGTATCAAAATGAAAAGCATCAATAACATTTTAAAAGAGAAATAAAGGGATTGGAGAGAGAAGGTGAGCAGCTAAGGGGCACCACAGTGCACAGAGCACTGGTGCTGGAGTCAGGAAGATTTGAGTTCCAATCTGGCAGCCTCAGACACTAGCTGTGGGACTCTGGCCAAGTCACTTAACCTCTGTCTGCTTCAGTTTCCCCATCTGTCAAATGGAGATAACAGCCCCTACTTCCCCAGGGTTGTTGTGAGGATCAAATGAGATCATACTGGTAAAAAGCTTAGCACAGGGCCTGTCGCTTAGTAGGCACTAAATAAATGTATGCTCTCATTATTATTATAAAACGGAAAGAATCCCACATTTGGAATCAAAAGACATGAATTTTTCAATCTGAGCTCTGTTATTTGCTACCTGTATGAGCTTAGGCAGGCATCTTCACTTCCCTATGGAAACTAAAATTGGAGGGCCAGGAGAGATGACTTCTAATGTTCCTTCCCAGTGTAAAACATAGAACTTTCCCAGTGGTCCCTTTGAACTCTAACATTTTAGGGTTTTTTGATTCTGTTTCTGGGAGAGCATGGGTAAGAGTAACCCCAAATAGAAGATATGCTTGGACAGGAAGAGATTTGGGATCCACCAATCGGGGGAGGAGTGTGTAATGCATTGCTTAGGTCTAAGCAATTTGCATCCAGCCACCCTAATCAACAACAGCAGAATTTACTCAGGGACACTGTCCAAATGAGCTGGACGTCCTATGGATTCCAGAGGTAGGGCTAAGAATGACCCTATTGTCTCCAGTGGACTTTCCTGTGGAATAAGGAATTCAGAAGCATTAATATCCATCTCCTGTGTGCCAGAGAAGTACAAATATCCAATAGCATTGAGAGGACCTGAGAGTCTGTGAGTTAGACTGGAGATCCTATTAAACATTGGCCTCAGACAGAAAGACCAAGGAAGCAATAGGATCCACAAAACTCCAAAACTCTGAGGTTTGGAGTGGCGTACAATGGGCAGCTGAAGGCAGGGAAGAGAAAAGAGACGACATGAAGGAAGGAAGGCAGGCATGGGGGTGGGGGCCCAGGGCACAGCACCGAGGATTCAGGACCAAGGGCCTCAAGAGATGTCAAAGGAACAAGCCAGACAAAGAAAGCCTGTAGACAAAAGATTCTAGGCTTCTTTGGCTCATAAGTGTAAGGCTTAGAGGATGACAGACTCCCAGATTGTGGAGCTGGAAGGGGCCTCAGACATCAGCTAGTTCAAACTCCTCATTTTACAGAGGAGGAAACTGCAGCCCAGAGAGGGCAAGTGATTTACCCAAGGTCACACAGGGAATCTATTTTGGACTATCAGAGTAATGAAGAGGAGAAACACTTAGACTGGGTAACCAACAGGGGCTAAAAGATTTCCTGGGGCTGGGGAGTGGGAGTGAAGGAGGGAGGAGGAAGTAGTTTCTAAGACTAGACATTGTCTTCTGGTTTGGGTATGGTTCTACAAGGGGATGTCTAAGACGAACCCAGGAGGTTCTTTTTAGTTTGGCAAAAACTTTTAATCAGAAGGAGCTCTCAAATCCCAAATGGAAGCACATCGCAAGACAGCAGGGCTTCAAGGAGACCTGGGTAAGACTGGGGTGCTGAATAGAATACAAGATTGAATGAATGACAGTAAACCAGGTGCCATTCCAGACTGCTGAATCCAATCTAAGAGAAGGGAGGTAAAGGGGAACAGAGGCTCAGAAATGAAAAGGCTGATGCAACAGATACAGGGAGAAATGACTACAAGCATGTTTCTTCTGATGCACAAAAACCCTGAATCAACAGCAGTATAACCTATGAATGCTGCTGGGCAGTTTCTTTCCCTCCTTGAGGAGGTTTTTTTTTTTTTTTAACAAGGCACACACTCTTAAAAGGTGGTTTAGGAGATTGCAAATTCTTGACTGCAGGGTGGAGAGATCTTGTTATTTCAGACGGATGCATAGTGCCTCTGCAGTCATGAATGATGCATTGTAAGCCCACTCCCATCGGCATCCCTCTGCTCAGGTACTCACAACTTCCTGAACAGTTTTCTTCTGGTCCTGGAATTTGGTCTCTCTGACCTGATGTGAATTTTGTTTTCCAGATTGCTTTAAGGAGACAGAGACAGTCAAAGTCCATTCAGGGGATTGGATTTTAAGAAAAATTTCATAACAAAATACTCTAAGCCCTGAATGCTTTGTAATGTTGAGTCTAAAGTTCTGAAATGTGTCCATCTACCACCACCTTGCTGAATGAAAAGTATGGACAGTTCTGATGTCAGGACTGAATTCCCTGCTGACATAATGGGAGTCAATGGTCATTTCAGAAGAAAATGGGGAAGAATAGTGGAGGACAGGCTGACCCCTCTTTCCTCACCCCCATCTAGTCATCTGGCAGTCATACTTTGTCTTTATGACATATGAGCTAACTTTAAGAATGAATTCTAGCAAATAATGGTATTAACTATGTTTAATTCCTTGTTTTGACCCTCACTATGGAAAAATTTGTCATTGTACAAATGACACCCAACCTGTCAATTCCTCACTTGTCCCCTTTCTACATGACTAAGCTCTCCCTCTATGCCTTACTATAACCTATGCAGCACTTTGGGAAGAGCTCAGGTTTGGGGATTTAGAAGACCAAAGGTCTTCTGCTCTGCAAAGGTGTGACCTCCCTACCCACTCTGTACCTCAGTTTCCTTATCTGTAAAATAAGACAGTTGATATTAGAAGAGATTTGAGACCCTTTCTGACTTTTAAATTCCAGGATTCTTTTGCAACTTGTCAGAGAAATCCCATCTCAGTTCAACCATCATTTCTGCATTTTATTGCAGGTCCATATTTGACTTAATTCTTATCTCATCTCACTGCTTAGGTACTGAAGGCAGTTCATTTCTAACTTGGGGAATTTGAAGATTCTGAGTGCTCAAACCTAATGAACACAAATACTTTTCACACACCAGAACATGCTGAGAAACCAGTCTTTCCTTTCTGAGGGCTCTGTGGATTTTCCTTTTTACTCCAAGGGGCTTTGAGGTGAATTAAGAGATCTGGTAATGGGATATACTGCCTTGAGACTTCATGTCTTAGGGATTCAGTTTCCCTATTAATAAAATGTGAGGGGTTGAACTCCTAGAGCCAGGGTCCCATCTTGTTTCATTTCAGCCCTAGTCTATCGGGCTGTGCTGGGGGCGGGTAGAGGGAGAGAAGTCACTAATTCTAATTCTTAGTCTCTAATGTTTGGTAAAAACCCAGTGTTCTTTTCACACTGCCCGCTCCCCCCCCCCTCATATATACTCTAAAGGCCGTCCATTTTGAAGAGCACCCTCTCAATACAAATGACTACAGGTGCTTATAGGTTCCATGCCATGGCCACAAAGAAACCCAAACCCTGAGACAGAAATTAGGTTAAGCTGATTCAGATCAACACGTTACTGATCAAATCTTACTGTGCTCAAGCAAGCTGGTTGGCATATTGGGGGGCAGGGAATAAGCCACTGGATCTCTAATATTTTCACATCCATATAATTCTTATTGGGCCTGACAGGATATTTGCCCTGTGAAATAACTTTTCTACCTAAGAGTTCAGTTTTGTTTCTAATTGCCCGGCTTGATTTTCAGCATTTTAGGAAGTACCTAGAAGGATGGACTTATGACCAGCCCCAGAGCCTCCCAGGGAGTCTCTGGCTAAATTGATTTGTGGGCAGGTCCCCAAATTCGGGGGGAGGGGGGAAATAATCCCAACTCAAATGCCACTTTCCGACATGTGCCCCCCTAGATTTCTAAACAGCTGCTACGGCTCAATGTGAGGAGAGGGTTACACTCCGCCAGTTTGGGCCATCTTCTTCCCAGGGCAAGGTGATATGATGAAATCAGAAAGCTGCACCAATCCAAACCGGGAGCCATTAGCAAAGGAGGCCCCGGCCTGGCCCCTGCCTCAGTTGTCCGCTCCTTTTGGGTAGCCTGTCTGTCTGTTATTCCCCCAGCCAGCTTAGCGCTGATGACCTGGAGCTGTCTGGAGCTAGGACAGACAGGCGCGCGCGCAGGCGCGCGCGCGCCAATAGACACATACATACACACACAGACAGAAACACACACACAGACAGAAGCACACACACACACACGCACACACACACAAAGGTATTTAAAGGTCAATGGGAGAGAAATGGATGAAGCTTCGGGCTTCAAAAGGGCTGATTCTGAAGAGTATTCTTTGGTTTTTCAAATGTCCAATTTGGAGTTTTCTCTAAGTGCTGACTCATGTCAATGGATTTCACTGTTTTCCCAGGCAGGGTGTAATCCACAGAGCCCAGGGCTAGGCAGCTCCAAAGAAAGCCAATCAATACATTGCCTAGATAAATAGGGGGAGATAGAGACCCGGCCCTGTATTTAAAGCTGCTAGGAGCCTAGAGGCTCCCCCCCCCCACCCCCAACACACACACACACACACACACACACACACACACACACACACGCTCGCACACAAGCGCGCGCATAGACACACACACATCCACATCCACTCCATTCACACACACCGCACACACGTCCACACACACACATCCACATCCACTCCATTCACACACACCGCACGCACACACACACGCCACACACATCGACGCACACGCTGCGGGAAGTTCTGGTCTACTGAGGCTTACTTACTTGGAGAGGAAGGCAGGTCCATGGCGAACAGGAGCAGGAAAAGGACTGAATCCCCAGGCTGGCTCAGGGGACCTTTTCTGGTGAGTCTCTCAGTATCTCCACCTCTTCAGAAAGTCTGAATGAAAACTCCTCCTCCAGCGGTGGAGCCCGAAACAGAGGTACTTCTGTCTGCGTTCCTCTGACACAGCAGAGTGGGAGGGGAAAAAAAAATTCGAGACCTGTTACTGGTAGATACTTTGTATAGGTTTTACATACAGATATAAATCAAGGGGCACATATTCCCCAAAGAAAGCCAGTCAGGGCAAATTCCCTCCTCCTTCTGCTACTGCTGCTGCTGCTGCTGCTGCTGCGGCTGCTGCTGCGGCTGCTGCTGCTGCTGCGGCTGCTGCGGCTGCTGCTGCTGCTCCTCCTCCTCCTCCTCTTCCTCCTCCTCCTCCTCCCCTCCTCCTCTCCTTCTCTTCCTCCTCTCCTCCTCCTCCTCTCCTCTTCTCCTCCTCCTCCTCTTCTCCTCCTCCTCTCCTCCTCTCCTCTTCCTCCTCCTCCCCTCCTCCTCCC
>CM053602.1:60894737-60933299 GCA_028646575.1 Pseudocheirus occidentalis | reverse complement strand
TAGAGATATGGGAGTCATAAAGCATAGAACATGCAATTGGAGATATGAGAGTGGAGAGAGGGAGATGAGAGGAGGGGGAGAGAAAGGGGGGGTGCCAAGCCCAGTTATTTAAGACTTGTCCATATTGTGGGGCAGCTAGGTGGCGCAGTGAATAGAACACCGGCCCTGGAGTCAGGAGTACCTGAGTTCAAATCCGGCCTCAGACACTTAACACAAAAAACTAGCCGTGTGACCTTGGGCAAGTCACTTAACCCCAACTGTCCTCCAAAAAGCAAAAAAAAAAAAAAAAAAGACTTGTCCACATTGAAGAAAGAGAATAAGGAGGAAAGTGAGAAAAAAGAGTTAGGAGAACGGCTAGGGAACTATGTGAACCAGAGTAAGAGAGAAGGAATTAGCAACTGAATAAGAGAGGACTAAGATGACTTTTTTAGGACTCCGGTGGGGGACCTTAGTCAGCATGTTTATAGGCAAATGGGTAAGAGGCAATGATGTAGGAGAGACTTAAGGTGCAGGAGTGCAGGGATGGCCACTGGGGCAGGACTCTGCTAGAAATAGTAGCCTTGGTAACTTAACAAGTGGGTAACCAACCCATCCATCCATCCATCCATCCATCCGTCCGTCCATCCATCCGTCCATCCGTCCATCCATCCATCCATCCATCCAACCATCTGTCTGTCTGTCCGTCCGTCCGTCCATCTGTCCATCCATCCACCAATCAGTCAATAGAAAACATTTGTTAATTGCCTACTTTGTACTGGATGCTGTGCTAGTCATTGATGATGCAGACAATGACATACATTCCTGCCCATAGAGAACTTCCGTTATTTGGGGAAAACAATGTGTATACAAATACAAAGTATATACAAAGTAAATACTAAGGATATGCAAAGTAAATCACTTTCATCTCAGAGATCATGAAAACCTCCATATTGGAGGTGGCATCTAAGTTGAACTTGGAAGTGAGCTGTGTCATGCCAGGCCTGTGCAGAGATGGAGAAGGGAATTAGAATGTTGTATATGAGGAAGGACAGCTAGGTGGCACAGAGTGCTGGGCTTGAACCTGAGTTTAAATCTGACCTCAGACACTTGCTGTGTGACCCTGGAGGAGCCACTTTACCCTGCTTGCCTCAGTTTCCTCATCTGTAAAATGAGCTGGAGAAGGAAAAGGAAAACCGCTCTAGCACCTTTGCCAAGAAAATGGGGTCATGAAGAGTCTGACCTGACTGCAGAACAACAACAATATGAAAACTAGTTGGTGGGCCAATTTGACCAGAATGTTAAAAGCTCAGATCTTAAAGGTGGTGCAATTCTAAGAGATGGAGATCTCTGGAGTGTATGGCTGTAGATGTATGGCTGATGCAAGATGTAGACGGTGGTTCTTGGTCTTGAGGAAATTGAGGGTTGATATGGTCAGATTGTCAGAAGAGTTATGAATGTGAATTGAAGGTCCCCAAGGATGATCACAGGCATTGGCATTACCCTCTCTGGGTAATGATGATCTTGAGAAATTTGAAGAAATGACCCAGAGATGCCTCTGTGTGCTACAGGTACCCCAATCACTCATATAACATGGAAATGCTAGTGGGCATTTGTATGGTGTAATGGAGAGAGTTAAGGGCACAATTAGAAAAGTAGACAGCCCCTTCCCTCAGGGAGCTCCCATTCTATATGTGAGACAACACACGGGAAAGGTTTCAGTTATGTTAGATAGAAAGTCCCAATGGTTCTTGAGATATGGTGGCAAAGCAGATGGTCAGGCCTCTTCTATAGCCATTTCCACTGATAAAATCTTTTCCTTTTCTGATGTTGAACCATTTGGACAGGACCAAGGACTTTGGTGTCATGAACTCTCCTTTCTGTGTCTGTATTATCTACTTGAAACAGTTCCCAGACTGCATCTGCATGAGAAGGGTGACTGGGGGCACTGGCCTGAGAGGAAGGTTCTTTAGCTCAGGGTCCTGGGCTGTTCCCATCAGGGTCTGAGGGGAGAAAGAAACATTTGTTTATTTGTTTTTAAAACCTTTTTAGGACAAATTATTACACATATACCGATAGTCAATTCATGACATTTTTGAGAAAATCCAAAACAAAAGTTTGGGTATTAAGTAATTCTCCCAATACAAAGAAGTCTGGGAAGACTTAACTGAAATGATTCAGAGTGAATATTTTATATATATATATATGTATGTATATATGTATGTATATATATGTATGTATATATGTATATATAATATATTATATATATTATATTATATATATATATAATATTATTTGGCATTTAAAGTCATGGGTACTGCCTCTTTCCAGTCTTTTTCATTACCCCTCATGAACTTGATGTTCCACTCAAAGGGACTCACTTGGTTGTCCCCATTTATGATATCTCTTCTCTTACTTCTATGACTTTGCACCACTTATTCCTGCCCCACCCCAGCCTAGGACACCTTTCCTTCTCATCTCTACCTCTTAGAATTCCTAGCTTCAAGACTCACCTTGTGTCACCTCTTAGAGTGCTCAGTTTCCCCACCCCAGAGATTGGGTAGGACTGATTTTCTAAAACCTTTGTAATTGGTTACCTGGATACACAGTGTTTCTCACCTCTATTTTCACTGTATACCCAGTGTCCAACACAATATCGAGCATATAGTAGGTGCATAATTAATGCTTATTGAATTGAATTGAGCTGAACTGATAACAGCAATGATTCAGAAAATATACTGGAGAAAATGGAAATTCAGATGACAGAGAAGCAAACAGGATGATTGTGTTAGAAACAAAGAATAGGATGTGGTGGCTACCTTATTCGTATGAATTTAGATTTTCTTTTTTTGTGCTTTTTTTTTTTTGGTAGGGGCAATTGGGATTAAGTGATTTACCCAAGGTCACATGGCTAGTAAGTGTTAAGTGTCTGAGACTCGATTTGAACTCGTGCTAAGTGTTGGGGATACAAAGAGGGGCAAAAAGCAGTCGCTGTTCTCAAGGAGCTTATAGTCTAATGGGAGCAGCAACATGCAAATAATGATGTACAAACAGCGCACATGATGTATTTTTGTGTACAAGATACATTAGAGAGAATCTCAGGGGGAAGGCCCTAGAATTAAGAGAGATTGGGAAAGGCTTTTTGCAGAAGGGGGAACTCTAGCAGAAACTTGGAGGAAACTGGAAAAACCAGGAGGCAGAGATGAGGAGGCAGAGCTCCAGACATGGGGACTAGGTTGGGAAAATGCTCAGTTAATATATGAAATGACTTGTGTTAGGAACAGTAAGGTTAGTCACTGGATCAGAGTATGTGGAGTATATCTTTTGCCAAGATCTGTTGGTTTTACCTTCATAAAATCTCTCACATATGCTCCCTTCTCTCTTACACACTGCCCCCACCCTGGTGCCAGCCCCCATCACTCATGCCTGCACTATTGCAAGAGCCTTTGTGTGGGTCTACCTGACACAAGTCTCTCCCCACTCCAGTCTGTCCACCACTCAGCTGTCAAAATGATCTTCCTAAAACACAGTTCCCATCATGTCACCCCCTACTCAATAAACTCCAGTGGCTCCCTATTGCCTCCAGGAGCAAATACAAAATGCTCTGGTATTCAAAGCCCTTCATAACCTGCGTGCATGGGCATGCACACACTGTTTCAGGATTCCTTTTTTCTTTTTGCTTTTTGGAGGGCAATTGGGTTAAGTGACTTGCCCAAAGTCACACGGCTAGTAAGTGTATCAAGTGTCTGAGGCTGGTTTTGAACTCAGGTCCTCCTGACTCCAGGGCTAGTGCTCTATTCACTGTGCCACTTAGCCACCCCAATTCTTACACTCTTAATCCTATAATCCCATGACACTGTCCTCTTTACCATTCCTCAAACAAGACACTCTATCTTCCAGTTCCAGGCATTTTCTCTCACTGTCCTTGATGCCTGGAATGCTCTCCCTCCTCATCTCTGCCTCCTGGCTTCTCTCAAGTCCCAGATAAAATCTCATCTTTTATAGTAAACCCTTCCCAACTCCTCTTGAATCTGTTGCTTTCTCTCTGTTGATTATTTCCAATTCATCCTCTCTATGCCTTGTTTTCTGTATAATTGTTTGTATGTTGTCTCCCCATTAGCCTGAAAGCTCCTTGAAATCAAGGACTTTCTTTGGTTTTTGTGCCCCCCTGAACTTAGCATAGTACCTGACACATAGTAGGTGCTTATTAAAGGTTTGTTTTCCTGATGTAGAGGGAAGTAAAGTATAAGAAGATTGGAAAGGTTGGAAGGACCCATTTAGGAAGACTTTAAAAACAACCCAGATTTTATATTTGATCCCTAAAGTAATAGGGAGCCATTGGAGTTTATTGAATAGGAATAGGGTATGATGGCAGAAGTACAGTTTAGTGGGTGATGGAGACCCACCCACAGGCTCTTGCAGTAGTGCAGGCATGAGCAGGGGAGGGACAATGTCAGAGGAGAGAAGAGAGATTAGGCAGGAGATGCTAGGAAGGGAAAATTGGGAGGGAGAGTGTTTAGGGGAAGAGAGAATGAATTCAGTTTGTTTGAATGTCCAATTGGAAATTTACAGGACCTCCAATTGGAAATGTGAGATGAGATCAGGAGAAAGGTTAGGGCTAGATAAAGAGATCTGATAATATCTGTATAAAGATGATAATTGAATCCCTGGTAGCTGATGAGATCACCAAGCAAAATTGCATACTGAGAGAAAAGAAGCAGGGCCAGGACAAAGCCTCAGGGGATGCCCATGGCTAGTGAGCATGACCTGGATGGAGATCCAGCAAAGAAGACAGAGAAGAAATGGTCAGACAGGTAGGAAGAGAACCAGGAGAGAGAGAATGGTGTCAAGAAAACCTGGAGAGAAGAGAGCATCAAGGAAAAGAGGGTGTTCTGGAGTGCTAAAAGCTGCAGAGAAATCAAGAAGGAAGAGAGTGGAGAAAAGGTCATTAGATTTGGCAGTGAAGAGATGATCAGTCACTTTGGAAAGAATAGTTTTGGTTGAATGATGAGGTCAGAAACCAGAATGAAGAGAGTTAATAAAAAAGTGAGAGGAGATGAAGTGGAAGCACCTATTGTAGATGGTCTTTTCAACTAGTTTAGCCACAAAAGCCAGGGAAGATATGGGACAATAGCTAGTGGGGATGGAGCATTTATTTTTGAGAATGAGGGAGACTTGGGCATGTTTGTACACAGTAGGGAAGAAGCCAGGAGACAGGGAAAGGTTGAAGATAGGTTTTAGAGTGAGGATGATAGGACAATCTGCTGGAGAAGAAATTGTCTGTCAAATCTATAGATAGGGGAAGAGTTAATGACCAAATAAGAGATAAAGAGATTCATGGGAGGTAAAATGGATGGTTTTGAGTATTTAAATTTTTTTAAAAATTGCACAAAGAAAACCAATGCAGTTAAAATGAGAAGAAAAGCAGGAAACTGGGGGGAAATCTTTGTTAGCAGGTTTCTCTGATAAAGGTCTTATTTCTTAAATATATAGGGAATTGAGTCAAATTTACAAGAATAAGAGCCATTCCTGAAACGATAAATGTTCAAGGGATATTGAACAGGTAGTTTTCAGAAGAAGAATTCAAAGCTATCAATAGTCACATAAAATGCTCTAAATCAATAATAATGAGACAAATGCAAATTAAAATAACTCTGAGATACCATTGCATAACCATCAGCTGGCTAAGAGGCCAGGAAAGGAAAAAAAAAGGATGGGACAGTGAGAAAATAGGGACACTAACGCATTGTTAGTAGAGTTCTGAACTGGTCCAATCATTCTGGAAATCCTTTTGGAACTATGCCCCAAAAGCTATTAAATTGTGCATACCCTTTGATCCAGCAATACTGCTACTAGGTTTGTACCACAAAGAGATAAAAAAAAAAAAGGAAAATGACACAGATATATAAAAATATTTATAGAAGCTCTTTCTGTGGTGTCAAAGAATTAGAATGGAAGGAATCCCCTTTAATCAGAGAATAGCTGAACAAGTTATGGTATATAAATGGGATAGAATATTATTGTGCTGTAAGAAATGATAAAGAAAATGGTTTCAGAAAAAACAGAGAAGACTTATATGAATTGATGCAAAATGAAACGAACAAAACCAGGAGAAGAATCTATATGGTAACAGCAAATGTATAAAGACAAATGACTGTGAAAGACTTAGTAACTGATCAACACTAACCTACCACAATTCCAAAAGACTCATGAAGAAAAAATGCTATCTACCTCTAGAGAAAGAACTGATTGGTTCAGTGTAGATTGAAGCATGTTTGGTTCTTCTTTCTTTTGGGGGGGGGAGGTGTAGGGGAGAGGGCAGAACATGGCTAATGTGGAAATTTGTTTTGCATGACTTCAAATTTGTAATGGGTATTATATTTCTTGCTTTTTCAACAGGTGGGGGAGGTGGCAGGAAGAGGAAAAAAATTGGAACTGAAAGTAAAATAAAGTTGAACAATTAAAAAAGAAATACATATTATAGTAGAATTAACTATATCTACATTGCTAAGCACAATCCCTTGCACATAGTAGAAATAATTTTTGATTAATTGATTTGAAAAATAATATAGTCCCGGGTGGAGTGAGCCCATCTTTTGTGTTCTTTTCTAGGGCATCTTTTGTGTAATTCTCTACTTTTAGAGAGGTGAAGGGTTGGTTTCTATTCAAGGCAGTTTAAATCAATCCCCATTTTCACTGGTATGTGTCTTGTAGTTATTTATCTGTTGTTTACCAACTTATTTGTTGTTTATCCAAATTAAATACGAGTTTCGTTAAGGCAGGGATCGTTTTATTTTTGTCTCTGTGTCCCCACTGTTTAGCACAATGTCTGATTCATACAAGGTGAGTGAGTGAATGAATGAAAAAACAATCATTAAATGCTTACTATATACCAAACACTGAGGATAGGAATGCAAAAGCTCAAATACTCCCTGCCCTTGAGGAATTCCATTCTATTGGGGGAGGAAGTCAGTCACCATTCTGGGCACTATGTTGAGGCTGGAGCCTTATATTACCAGCTTCTCCATGTAGGCCTGATCATCAGCACTCCAAAATTGGTCAGGATCCACCACAACACCCCTGGAGGAAGACTTATATAGATCTTTTATACTTGAAAGACTGCAGATTTTACTACAGGCTTTATAAGCAGGGGGCAGAGGGTAGCTTGATGGCACAGTGGGTAGAACGCTGGCCCTGGAGTCAGGAAGACCTGAATTCAAATCTGGTCTCAGACTCTTACTAGCTGTGTGGCCTTGAGCAAGTCACTTGACCCTGATTGCCTCCAAGGGGAAATAATGCCAGGTGGGATGTAGGGAGAGATTGGAATTTGAAATTCAGGTTATTATTTCCATCTAGTCCTGGGCTGTCTCCGTAAAGCTCTAAGGGGAGGTGGTGGCCAAGGAAATAACTATGGTTTGACCTCCCTAGTTCATGTTGCTTCCTGTCTTTCCTTCAAGATACCTTGCTACTTCAGTGAAGCTGACTTGCTTTTGATGATGGTTGGTGCTGGCAAAAATGGTGAGTCTGAAATGAATAGAAACCAGCTGCAGGAGCCAGGGGTACTTTCAGGATACCAGGACTGGATCAGGAGACATGATACAGGAAGTGCCAGGGAACCAATTATCTAGATCAGAAAGTCTTCCCTAAACTTTACTCTTTTATGGCAGCTGCTTATATTCCCTCTCCCAAAGCCACACTTGTATAGCAGCATGGTCATGGACTAGATCCCATATATCACCTCCTGATTCGTCTTCACAAGTAAGATTTTAGGTTCTGATACCATCCTTTCCTATAGAATGCATTTCTGGACTCTATAAGGCCAAGTCTTGTGGTATGGCATTGGTAGGAGTCCTCGGCCAGTTCTGGACTCCATACACTACACTAGCTACTACCTGCTCTCCTCAGGAAAGTGACCCTGCCAGTCCACTAAGTAATCAAAAAGGTAATAAAAATGTGTTCTTCCCACCCATTTATAATTAGTAAGGAAATGGAGGTTACAGTTTAAGGTCTAAGTGGTGGATATAAAAAATAAGCCCAGCCCATGATGGGAAAGGAGCCTAATGCATCCTTCTCCCAGTGTCTGAAATGATGCAGAGGCTACAGGAGCATAGCTAGATCTGAGCCTCCCCATGCAAGGACTCCTTGGAGGTACAATGGCAGCCATCCCTTTTGGAACACCTCTATGGCTACTTGTAGGGTATACTGAAAATCCAAGTCCTCCAATTCCCCCAAGTTGTCATTGCAAGAACTGTGGAAGCCATAGTTCATATAGAAAGGCCCATTCTGGATAGACAAGTGGGCTAAGGGCATGACCACAGCGAATGAATGGTAGGGTGCTTGCCCATTCATACTGAGAGTAGGAGGCAGATCACTGGAAGTACTGTTACAGAGATTCTTTTATTTATTCTGTGTGCCCACACAATCTGAAGGATTATAAACCAACACAGCAGCCCAGTGAGTGAACCCAAGTATCCGAATTGGAGCCATACTATGGGATGCAAGACCATACTTCAGAATCTGAACTGATTTAGAACTTAAGGTGATCAAAACAATTATCACCATCTTTGGTGATAAACAAACATCAAATTTGGCAGCAGCTTACCCCAAAGGTGATTTCATTTCCATTTGGAACTTGCCAAGACCCTCCATGACAGTGGCAATCCCCTTTGGAAAGCACACTGCTCTCTGCTTCATGTCTTACTTAAGGTGATCAGGCAGTGGTTGAGCAGAGCTTTCTCTATGGTTGCATTTATTCAAAAATTTCCATGATCTTTACATGTGTATGGGAGACCATGGGAGGACAACTGACCAGAGCAAATGGTTGTTGTCATTGTTGTTGTTTTGTATTCAGGCAACACCAATGCAGCAGGATTTGGAACTCTGTATCTTTCAATTAATTGTGTGGCTCTACTGTTGAGAATGCTTGATGGAAAACTGCTCTTCTCAGATTTTCATGACCGTGTGTGTTGGTGATTATACTGTTAGTGATTTTTTTCTTCTCCTTTTGATATCTTCCCTCCTCTGAGGAATACCTCTATGCTTCCAAAATGTTATCATCTCTAGCATTAGTTTCTCCAGATATTGATATATACCAGAGGCATCAAATACATGGTCCATAACACTACCAAGTACAGCCTGAAAGAGAGACTAGGGTGGAACAGGTAAATTTGAGAATCAGAAGCATAGACTTGGTCATTCAATCTATGGGAGCTGATGAGATCACCAAGTGAAGAAGTATAGAGAGAGAAGAAAAGGGGGAGTACACCCTGACAGATACCTATGGTTCGAGGGCATGGTCTGGAACAGAATCTAACAAATAAGACAGAGAAAAGTACTTAGATAGGTAAGGAAATAAGTATGAGAGAGTGGTGCCCTGAAAACCTAGAGAGTATCAAGGAGATGAGAATGATCTGCAGCATCAGAGGCTGCAGAGAGATCCAGAAGAATGAGGATGGAGAAACAAGAAATAGCAATGACAAGGATGTATTTTCTAGACATGAGGGACAGCCAAGAGAAAGGCACAGAAAGGAAGTTGGAGTGCTATGGATGAGGAAGGGTAAGAAGGTTAGTTTAATGGGATGGCAATTTATATGATGGGGAATCATGTGTTCTTACATGGAAAAATAAGGTGAGACCAGCTTAAAATGCCAGACTGAGGTGTTGACAATTGATCTTGGCTCTGGGCCCTCCCATTGTGTTAGGGGCAGGCCTGACACCATTATGTTTGATGTTGGGATGAAAGGAGGCACTCCTGCTGTTAAGTGAAGTTTATTCCTTTCAAA
Source organism: Pseudocheirus occidentalis (assembly GCA_028646575.1). Classification (NCBI taxonomy): domain Eukaryota; kingdom Metazoa; phylum Chordata; class Mammalia; order Diprotodontia; family Pseudocheiridae; genus Pseudocheirus; species Pseudocheirus occidentalis. Next base: position 60,923,541 of record CM053602.1, on the reverse strand, counting down.
GTTTAGGAACGGAGATCTCCTTAGCCCTACCATAGCAAGGCTACACTTTAGGGTGTACTGAAAATCCAAGTCCTCCAATTCCCCCAAGTTGTCATTGCAAGAACTGTGGAAGCCATAGTTCATATAGAAAGGCCCATTCTGGATAGACAAGTGGGCTGAGGGCATGACCACAGCGAATGAATGGTAGGGTGCTTGCCCATTCATACTGAGAGTAGGAGGCAGATCACTGGAAGTACTGTTACAGAGATTCATAGGGCCTCATAGAAGAGATATTGGGAAGGTGAGAATGACAAGATTTGGCAGAAGATTGGGAATGAGGAATGAGTGTGATCGACAGGTTGAGGACATGGAAATTGCAAACCTCAGGAACAGGGACAATATCAATGCCCTTGCCAGAGTCCTTTTCTTCTTGTTGCTGCATCTCAGGGGTGCTTTGGGAAAGTGGACCATGCAAGGAGGCCAGGCAAGCATGACAGTGACTTGTAAGCCTGAGCTAGAGGCAGACCTCTTCTCCATCAGAGGGAAACCCCTTCCATTACTGTAGGCTCATGGCCCCTCTCTTAATGATTATTACCAGAAGTGTCCTCAGCTCCATAACTTGGTCTGGGATGATCAACTGCTATTTCTAGGCATCTCTGGCTAAGTAGCTGTGCTTGGGAAAATGGAGGTAGGCCAGTGGAGTACTCTGGGTGCCCACCTATCATCACTTCTTAACTGTACGACCTTCAGGAAGTCAGTCACCTTCTTTCTCTAGTCCCTTTCCTCATCTGTGAGATGAGGATAATAATAGCATTTACATCACAGATTACTGTGAGAAACAAATGAGAGCATATGGTAAGTGCTTCACAAACCTTAAGTGAAAAATAAATGAGTGTTCTTACAATTCTTTTTGTTTTTCTGTGACAAGCCTCTTTTCTTTTTATCATACAATTCCTTGATGATATCATTTACTCCTACAGAGTAACTCCTATAGAGTTTCTCATTAGTGTTGAGTTTCAGCGTACAAACACCTACCAGGAGCCTCTTTTCTGCCCTCTGGGGGATACTCATCTCTATTTTCCCAGGCAGTCGTGTTCCAAGTCTTGTTGCCACGAAGTGACTAACAATGGTAGAACGATAGTGTTGAAAAGAAGGCCTCCCCCTCACATCCATTGATGGATCCATCTGGTCAGTATGGCAGCTTGGTCTCAGGCATTCACCAAGTCTGAGATATGCCAACTCCAGGTGGCTGGGATCTTTTATGCCCCCCGACCAAAAGGATGTATCAGGTAAGCTGGGCTTAATCAAGCTGTGTGGAAGGAAGAAGCTGCATCAGGAAACTGATGGTTCTAACATGTAGAATCCCTGGTGGCAAGGTTCTAATAGTCTTCTTAGAGCAAGTGACCTGTGGGATGTATACAGCCCAAAAAATATTAACATAGAATTTGGAAATTTGGACAAAATCAACAAAAATGCAATAGAACATTGAAGATATTACATTTAAGTCAATATGCAGTTCACTAGGATCCTTATGTATGAATCAGTGGCTCTCATTTCTACTTGAGTTTGACTCCACTGTTCTAGAGGAACTTCCACCATTTAAATGACTAGATAATCCTCTTCTACAAAAGAAGGAAAGGGAAGGAAGGGGGAAAAATAAAAACAAAGTAAAAACAATAAACAAAAATGTGGAGTCCAGGCCTTCCCTCCCCTCTTTGGAAGGCCCAAGTCTCAACTCTTTTACAGGGCAGGCTTCCTAGTGTGAGCAGTACTAGGGGAAAAGAGGAACAGAAAAAAAATAAAACTGAACAAAAAATGTGGAGGAATACAAAAGCCATAAGTCCTAAGCCTCTCCTTTGTTCTTCAGAAAAACAAAGTCCCGAAATCTCAGTCTGCTCCATGTGATGGGGAGCCCTGGGGAAGGACAGTGAACTTTTTCTTAGATGAAAGCAAACTGTTTCTGACTAGTTTCAGGCAGAGAAATAGAAAAAGAAAGCACTTGCAAGGTTGACAGTCTCATACCCCCCACTCTGGGTCTGGGCTACCTAGTCTACAACATTGATGAGATCAGGGACAGCTGGAGAGATAGACATGATGACTTTGTTCAGTTCCCTTTAGTCCACTGTAAGCTGCTAGGTACCACTAGTCTTCCTTACAGGTAACACAGGGAATTTTTCTTTTCCAATTTATTATTTATTTATTTTTTGCATTTTTTTTTCCCTGAATTTTGAGTTTTAGTTAAGCTAAATTAAATGAGAGTATGTTGTCTTGGATCATTGTATTGATCAGAGTAGTCAAATCTTTCACGATTGATTATCATTACATTGTTACTGTGCACAATATCTCCCAGTTCTTCTCACTTCACTTTGCATCAGTTCATACAGGTCATCCCATGGTTTTCTGAAACCATGGGGTCATTTCTTATAGCACAATAGTACTCCATCACAATCATATGCCGCAATTTGTTCAGCAGTTCCCCAGTTGATGAGCATCCCATCAATTCACAATTCTTTGCCCCTACAAAAAGAAATGCTGTAAATATTTTTGTACATATAGGTCTTTTTTTCTTTTTATTTGATCTATTTGGGGTACAGACCCAGTGGCAGTATTGCTATATCAAAGGATATGCCCAGTTTTATAACCCTTTGCGCATAGTTCCAAATTGTTCTCCAGAATGGTTGGACAAGTTCACTATTCCACCAAGAATTCATCAGTGTTTTTTTCTCAGCATTTGTAATTTCTGAGAGGTATGAGGTAGCGCCTCAGAGTTGTCTTAATTTGAATTTCTCTAATCAATAGTGATTTAGAGCATTTTCATATGACTATATATAGCTTTAATTTCTTCCTCTGAAAAACTGCATGTTTCTGTTCTTTGATAAGGTACTATCTTCTTCAGTACTTTTTGTGCCTCTTTTACCAAGCTAATTCTTTTTTCATAATTTTCTTTTATTATTCTTTTTCTTTTCCCAGTTTTTCTTTTATTCCTCTTAACCCTTTCTTTAACTCTTCCAGGATTATATTTATTAGGCTTGAGTCCAACTATCAGTTTTCTTTGAAACTTTGCTTTCACATTGTTGCCTTCTTCTGAGTTAATGTTTTGGTCTTCCCTGTCACATAGTAACTTTTTATGATCAAGTTCTTTTTTGTTGTTGTTGTCTGATCATTTTTTCCAACCTTTTTTTTTTACTTTGAACTTTATTTTTTTTTTACAGAAATATCTATAGATGCTCTTTTCCCCAAATTTATTTATTTATTTTTAGTTTTCAACATTCATTTCTGAGATTTTGAGTTACAGATTTTCTCCCCGTCTTTCCCCTGCCCCAACCCCAACATAACGAGCCTATTGAATACCCCTTCTCCCAATCTGTTCTCTCTTATATCCTCCCCCACCTCCTAACTTTTTAGTAGGGCAAGATGGATTTCTATACACCATTCATATCTTATTTCCCAGTTGCATGTAAAAAACAATTTTTTAAAGCATTTGTTTCCAAAACCTTGATTTCCAGATTCTTTCCCTTCTTCCCTCTTCACTCACCCCCACTGGAAGGATTTGCAATTCAATATAGGTTGTATATGTGTAGTCACACAAAATATTTCCATAGTAGTTATATTGTGAAAGACTATATTTCTTTCCATCCTATCCTGCCCCACATTTATTCTATGTTCTCCTTTGACCCTGTCTCTTTTTAAAAGTGTTTGCTTCTAACTACCCTCTCCCCCAATATGCTCTCACTTCTATCATCCTCCCTTTTATTCCCTTCCCCCCTACTTTCCGGTAGGGTAAGATACTCAATTGAGTGTGTATGTTATTTCCTCCTTAAGCTAAATTAAATGAGAGTAAGGTTGACTCATCTCCTTTCATCTTCGTGCTCTTCCCCTCCATTGTAACAGTTTTCTCTTGCCTCCTTTATGTAAAATAATATACCCTATTCTACCTTTCCCTTTCTCTTCCTGATATATTCCTCTCACACCTCTTAATTTTATTTTTTAGATATCATCCCTTTCTATTTAACTCATCCTGTACCCTCTGTCTATGTATACATGTACATACATATGCACACACTCACATATATATTTATATACACATACACCATCGTATATAAATATATATGTGTGTGTATGCATACATACATACATATATATGCATATATATTCCCTTCAACTATCCTCATACTGAGAAAACTCTCATGAGTTACAATTATTGTTTTTCCATGTAGGAATGTAAACAGTTCAACTTTGATGAGTTCCTTATGATTTCTTTTTCCTGTTTACCTTCTCATGCTTCTCTTGCTTCTTGTATTTGAAAGTGAAATTTTCAATTCAGTTCTGTTTTTTTTTTCATCAAGAATGCTTGAAAGTCCTCTATTACATTGAATGACCATATTTTCCCCTGAAGCATTATACTCAGTTTTTTCTTGAATCAGTATGAGCATACAAAGTGCAACTCAGGGTTATGGTGTAATATAGAGACCACCCTGCGTGGTCAGCGGAACATGTTCCACTGACCACGCAGGGTCCTGACATCCTTCACCCAGAACATGACCCCAGCCTGTTATGGGATTTTCCAGTTCCCCCTTACCCCATGACCTGCCACCCTGTTCTGGAAAACACTGACTATGATCCTACATGGCTGTTCTTTGCTTCTGTACATCATGGCTTCTGCACATCATGGCTTCTGCTAGCTCCCTTCCCTGATTGTGGTTTTTGTGGTTTTAGCCTTTATAATCAAAATCTTTATAATCAAAACTCCAAAGACCACTACCAATTTGAGTGAACACTCTGGTAGTCATATGCTTGCTTAATAACTACACACCTAAATTCACCTTGAACTCAAGTCTCAGCTTGCTCTTATTGTCTGCACAACAGTGTCTAGTAAACTTCAATTTCATCATGCATCCAAGGAGAGGCTTTTTCTTTATTTTGACTTGGGGTGGTCTCTCAGATTCCTTGGATCCCCTTCCATCATCCCAGCTGCTACATGAATCCACCAAACAGTCACCTGGATTCAGAGGCAGACAGCTCCTGTGTTCTCATCCAGTCTTCTAGGCTGTTCTTGTTACACACTGAAGTTCACAGGGTCCAGCACATCTCAAAACCTTCACCACTTCTGTAGCTGGGAACTTAAGGATCCACAAAGCCACAAACCAACAAAGGCTTATCCCTGTCATGCTCCTTCAGTCCTCCAGCAATTCAGCTGGTCCTAGGACCCAGAAGAAATCTAAGCCTTCCAGGCAGCAGCAGCCACTTTGACATTCTAGGATCCAACAGCCACTTTGGCCTTCCCCAGATTCTGGTCTCATAGAAAACTCAAACTCAGTTCTCAGTCCAGTAGCAGCCCAGTTCAACAATCCTGGGATAATCCTGCTTCTTCCAACAGGAGCAAAAATTCTTGATTCTGATTCTTTGTCCTCTGGAGCTCTTCTTAAATACACACACACACACACACACACACACACACACACACACACACACACACACCACATTGGCTTCCTGTCTCAACCAACCCCTTCCTGTTATGTCAGCAACAGGAGACAGAGTTCACACCTTTTGTTTCTCTTGCAGAAGTATTTACTATTTAGCCCTTAGTTAGTAAGGGCTAAGTACCTGCTAAATTAATTACCATTACAATGTCTATCTATGGCTAACTTTTTTATTGACTTGTTTATTTAGTTTTAGTTTATAAGATTCAGTTCCACAATCCCTTGAGTTTCAAATTTTCTGCCCTCCCTTCCTCCCTCCCCCATGTTGCCATGCAATCAGGTATAAGATTTGCAAATACTTTCACATTGTACAATAGTCTGATTGTATAGAAGAGTTGTAACCAATGGACTGAACAATGGGAAAAAAGAAAGAAAACCAAACATGAAAAAGAATGATAGCATGTAGATTGCTTCAGTCTCCATTGAAACTCAGTTCTTTCTAGATCTTTCTCTGACTGTCGGTATCTCCTTCCATCCTGTGACTTGCAGAGTTGTCTTATAGCTGTGAGTTGCTAAGAAGAGTCCAGTTTATCAAGACTGGTCATCACACATATGTAGTGTATGTGATTGTGTGCAATTTTTTTTCACTAGTTCTGCTCTTCTCACTTAGCATCAATTGGTATAAGCTTCTCCAGGTACATATGAAGTCCATCTCCTCCCCATTTCTTATAGCACAATAGTATTCCATTACATTCATATACAACAACTTGTTTAGCCACTCCCCAATTGATGGGATTCCCCTAAATTTCCCGTTTTTTGCCACCACAAAGAGAGCTGCAATAAATATTTTTGTACATATCGACCCTTTTCCAGCTTCTATGGGATACAACACCAGAAGTGGTATTACTGGGTCAAAGAGTATGAAATTATTTATAGCCCTTTGGGCATAATTACAGATTGCTCTCCAGAATGGTTGTAGCAGTTCACAGCTCCACCAACAATGCATTAGTGTTCCAATTTTTCCACATCCTCTCCAGCACTTGTTATTTTCCTGTTTTTGTCATCTTAGCCAATCTGACTGGTGAGATGAGGTACCTCAAAGTTGATTTGATTTGCATTTCTCTAATCAATAGTGATTTAGAGGATTTTTTCATATGCTTATAGATATCTTTAATTTCTACCTCTGAAAATTTTCTGTTCATACCCTTTGCCTATTTATCAATTGGGAAATGACTTGTATTCTTATAGATATTACTTAATTCACTGTATATTTTAGAAATGAGGCCTTTATCAGAGCCACTAGTTGTAAATATTCTTTCCCAATTTCCCACTTCCTTCTTAACCTTGGTTACATTGGCTTTGTTTGTACAGAAACTTTTCAATTTAATGTAATCAAGATGATCCATTTTGTATTTTATAATGCTCTCCAACTGTTCTTTGGTCATAAAGTCTTCCCTACTCCATAAATTTGACTGACAAACTATTCCTTGCTTCCCCTGATTATTTCCAGTATCAGCCTTTATACCTAGATCATGCACCCATGTAGACTTGACTTTGGTGTAAGGTCTTAGATAATGGTCTATGCCTAGTTTCTGCCATACTATATTCCAATTTTCCAAGCAGTTTTTGTCAAATAGTGACTTCTTATCCCCAAAACTGGGGTCTTTGGGCTTTTCAAACAGTAGATTACTATAATCATTGTCTACTGAGTCTTTTGTACCCAATCTATTCCACTGATCCACTGTTCTATTCCTTAGCCAGTACCAGGCAGTTTTCAGGACTGCTGAAAAAATCTGAGTATGGCTAGGCTACCTTCCCTAGCATTTCTTTTCATTAATTGCCTTGATATTCTGGACTTCTTGTTCTTCCAAATGAATTTTGTTACTATTCTTTTTCTAGTTCTATAAAGTAATTTTTGGTAGATGGATTGGTATGGCACTAAATACGTAGTTTAGTTAGGTAAAACTGTCAGTTTTATTATATTAGCTCGACCCAGCCCCGAGCAATTGATGTTTTTCCAGTTAGTTAGATCTGATTTTATTTGTGTGAAAAGTGTTTTGTAGTTGTATTCATAGAGGTACTGGATTTATTTTGTCGGGTAAATTTCCAAATATTTAATAATGTCTATTGTAACTTTAAATGGGGTTTCTTTTACTATATCTTGCTGTTGGACTTAATTGGAAATATATAGGAAGGCTGAGGATTTATGTGGGTTTATTTTATATCCTGCAACATTGCTAAATTTATTTATTGTCTCAAGAAGTTTTTTTACTTGTTTCTCTAGGATTCTCCAAGTATATCATCATGTCATCTGCAAAGAGTGATTGTTTAGTTTCTTCTTTGCCTAATTTGATTCCTTTGATTTCTTTTTCTTCTCTAATTGCTACTGCTAACATTTCTAGTACCAGATTGAATAAGAGGGGTGATGATGGACATCCTCGTTTCACCCCTGATCTTATTAGAAATGTTTATAGTTTATCCCCATTGCATATGATACTTGCTGATGACTTTAAGTAGATGCTACCTTTTATTCTAAGGAAAACTTCATTTGTTCCAGTACTTTCCAGTGTTTTCAATAGGAATGGATGTTGTATTTTGTCAGAGACTTTTTCTGCATCTATTGAGACAATCATATGGTTTCTGCTAGTTTTGTTGTTGATATGATCAATGATACTGATAGTTTTCCTAATATTGAACCATCTTTGCATTCCTGGAATAAATCCAACCTGTTCAAAATGTATTATTCTTGTGATAAGTTGCTGTAGTCTTTTTGGTAATATTTTATTTAAAATTTTGCATCTGTGTTCATGAGGGAAATTGGTCTATAATTTTCTTTCTCCGTTTTGTCACTTCCTGATTTAGGTATCAGTACCTTATTTGTGTCATAAAAAGAATTTGGTAGGACTCCTTCCTCACCAATTTTCCCAAATAATTTGTTGGGATCAATTGATCTTTAAATGTTTGATAGAATTCACTAGTGAATCCATCTGGCCCTGGGGATTTTTTCCTAGGTAGCTCTTTGATAGCTTGTTCCATTTCTTTTTCTGAGATGGGGTTGTTTAAGTAATTTATTTCCACTTCAGTTAGTCTAGGCAACTTATATTTTTGTAAATATTCATCCATTTTGCTAAGATTATCAAATTTATGTGCACACAATTGGGTAAAATAATTCCTAATTGTAGTTTTCATTTCCTCTTCATTGGAGGTACCTTCATCCTTTTCATTTTTGAGACTCAAAATTTGGTTTTCTTCTTTCTTTTTTTTTATCATACTGACTAAAGGTCTATCAGTTTTCTTGGTTTTTTCATAAAACCAACTTTTAGTTTTATTTATACGTTTAATAGTTTTCTTACTTTCAATTTTATTAATCTCTCCTTTGATTTTCATTATTTCTAATTTAGTATTTAATTGGGTATTTCCAATTTGTTCTTTTTCTAGATTTTTCAATTGCATGCCCAATTCATTGGCCTCCATTTTCTCTAATATTTTCAAGTATGCATTCAGGGATATAAAACTTCCCCTAAGTACTGCCTTTGCTGCGTCCCACAAGTTTTGGTATGGTGTCTTATTATTGTCATTCTCTTGAATGAAGTTGCTAATTGTTTCTATAATTTCTTGTTTGACCCACTCATTCTTTAGGATTAAATTATTTAGTTTCCAATTAGTTTTTTGCCTACCTTTCCATGGCCCTTTATTGCATATAATTTTTATTGCATCATGTTGTGAGAATGATGCATTTAATATTTCTGCCTTACTGCACTGAATTGTGAGTTTTTTATGCCCTGATACATGGTTTGTTTTTGTGTGTATGCCATGTACTCCTGAGAAGAAGGTATATTCCTTTTTATCCCCATTCAGTTTTCTCCAGAGATCTATCATGTCTAGCCTCTCTAAAAATCGATTTGCCTCCTTAACTTCCTTCTTGTTTATTTTGAGGTTAGAGTCATCAAGTTCAGAGAGGGGGAGATTGAGGTCCCCCACTAGTATCATTTTGCTGTCTATTTCCTCCTCTAATTACCTTGACTTTTCCTCTAGGAACTTGGATGCTATACCACTTGGTGCATATATATTAAGTAATGATATTGCTTCATTCTCCATGGTGCCTTTTAGCAGGATGTAGTTTTCTTCCTTATCTCTTTTGATTAGATCTATTTTAGCTTTTTCTTTATCTGAGATAGGGATTGCTACCCCTGCTTTTTTTACTTTAGCTGAGGCATAATATATTCTACTCCATCCTTTTACCTTTACCCTGTTCATATCCCTGTGTTTCAAATGTGTTTCTTGTAGACAGCATATTGTAGGATTGTGGTTTTTAATCCATTCTGCTATCTGACTCTGTTTTATGGGAGAGTTCATCCCTTTCACATTCACGGTTATGATTACTATCTGTGACTTTCCCTCCATCTTATTCACTCCCCTGTTTATATCTTTATGTCTTCCTTTTCCCTTCCCCTCCTTAAGAATTTTCCTTTTGACCACCACCTCCCTCATTATTCCCTCCCTGTGTTCCCCCCTCTTTACTACCCTTTCCCTTTGCTGCTCTTTCCCTCCCTACTAACCACCCTGCCCCTTCTTATACCCCTCCCCCCTTATCCCTCTTCCTGCCTGTAGGGCACAATAGATTTTTACTCTTAACAGAGTATGTTATTCCCTCCTTGAGCCCAAACCAATGCTAGTAAATTTCATACATTGCTCCTCTCCCTCCCTCTTTTCCCTCTGTTGTTATGAATTTTTGTGTCTTTTCATGTTAGAATCTAAACCTGGCCATTTGTATTGATCCCTCTTTAAATCAGAACCAATGAGAGTAACGATCATATGATGCTCATCTCCTTCCTTTCCATGCCTCCACTTTAGTATGTTTTTATGCCTCTTCTTGTGGCATAATTTACCATCTTCTGCCTCTACCTTTCATTTTCTCCCATTACAATCCCTTTCTTCCCCTTAATAGGGTTTTTTAAATTTTCGGATTAGTTCACTTATATCCATACTCTCTTTTTATGTACATCACTTTTAAGTGTCACAATTCTTATGCAAATTTCAGTATGTGCTTCTCTTAAAGGTATATAAACAGTTTGCTTTTATTGAGTTCCATGTTATGTGTATTGTGAACATCTGTGTTTGTATGTGTATGCCTATGTGAATGTGTGAGTGTATGTTTTCCTTGTTTACCTTTTTTATGTCTTTCTTGGATCTTCTAAGTATAGATCAAATTTTCCATTGAGCTCAGGCGTTTTCATAAGGAGAGTCTGGAAGTCCTTTATTACATCAAATGACTATCTCCTTGCTTCAAAGAATATGCTCAGTCTTGCCGGGTAGTTGATCTTTGGTTGCAGTCCTAGCTCTTTTACTTCATGAAATATCAAATTCCAATCCCTCCAATCTTTTAAAGTAGCGCCTGCTAAGTCCTGTGTGATCCTGACTGTAGTGCCCCAATAGTTGGATTGTTTCTTTTTGGCTGCATTCAGTATTTTCTCCTTGACCTTGTAGCTCTGGAATTTGACTACTATATTTCTTGGAGTTTTCAATTTGGGATCTCTTTCAGGAGGAGATCGGCAAATTCTTTCAATAACCATTTCTCCTTCTGATTATAGGAACTCAGGACAGTTTTCTTTGACAATCTCTTGGAGGACACTGTCCAGGCTGTTTTTTTCATCATGGCTTTCTGATAGTCTGATAATTCTTAGGTTATCTCTCCTGCATCTGTTTTCCAGGTCAGTTGTTTTTCTAGTGAGATATTTTGCACTTTCTTCTAATTTTTCAATCTTTATGTTTTCTTTGACTGGCTCTTGCTGCATCATAGAGCCTTTAGCTTCAATTTGACTGATTCTAATTTTTAGTGAATTATTTTCCTCATTTAGTTTTTGAAGCTCCTTTTCCACATGTTCAGTTTTCATTTTTAGGGAGGTATTTTCTCTAGTTAGATTTTGGACCTCCTGTCCTAGTTCTCCAATTTTACTTTTTAAAGATTTGTTTTCTTCAGTGAGATTTTTTCCAATTTTGTCACTGTAGATTTAAATTTATCTCCTACTTGTCTTATTTTGTTTTTAAAATCCCTCTTGAGATCCTCTAAGAATGCTTTTTGGGCTTGAGACCAATTCAAATTTCCTTCTGTGGTCTCCAGCGTGAGTATAGAGTCCATGTTGCCTTTTGAATTTGGTTGTTCTTGCTCAGTATAAAAGGATCTGATGATCCTAGCCTTCACAGTTTCCTTCTTCCCTATTGTGGTTGCCTATGTCTTGGATTTTTAGAGTGGCTTTCTGCTTCTGGGGTGCAGAAGTATTGAGCTTCTCAGGCTGGAAGGTAGGAGGTTGGTTGTTAACTTCATGAGCTATATGTAGACTCTGCGTGATTAGACTAAGGCCAAGGCCAGGAGTCTCAGTGATTCCCCTGAGTTACCCTGAGGCTTACAGAGTAATCTATGGGGGCAGGGTGGTCTGGCTCCTTCAGGTTTCCACCTCTGTGTCTATGGGCTACAGGTCAGGCAGGCTCAGTAACAGGAGGCCAGCAGAAGGGCAGGGCAGGGCTGCAGTCTGCTGATTGGTCAGGTATTGCTAAAGCACACCTGGGCTTTTGTTGTTAGGCCTTACTGGCTCCACCCTCCTGGGCTTAGACTCAGTACTGTCTCCCTTCCTCTTTCCTCTGTTACACCCAAGCCTGAGGCTGTTTCCACTAATTCAAGATTTTACTCTGGGTGGGGCATTTAACTCTGGATTTTTTTGGTCAAGGAGGGGTATCAGAGCAACTATTCCTCCATCTTGATTTCTGGGAGTTTGGGTATATAGTTTTTAAATATTCAGGCTGCAGGCTGTTAGCCCCTGGAAAAGCTACTGACCCTGCTGTGGGCCCTGAGTTTTCTCCTGACCAGTTCTAAGTACGATCCTCTGTGCTGGGGTGAGACAGTTGACAACTCTTTCAGCTGGGGGAGTCTGCTGGCTCGCTGGGGCTTCTTCTTGGTCTGCCTTACTCTGCTCTCAGTTCTGTGCTGGTGCACCTCCTGTGTGCTCCACATTCTCTTTGCCCAGACCTGAGTAGGCACTTTGCTGGCCTGGGAATCTGCCACACTCTGTCTCGAAATGGGTTCTGTCACTCTTAAATCTGTTCAATTTCACTTTTTAGCTTTTAGCATCAGAATTCTTGGAGGAGTTTGGAAAGGTTACTGCTTCTTTTCTGCCATCTTAGCTCTACCCCTACCCAGATTTGTTTTCTTTAAGAATTTCATCTCCTCCTTATCTGGAAGTTGGATGCAAGGGGAATTTATCTTTAGAAGATCTGGTGTGAATAATTCCATGTCTTAGACTCCTAAGAAGGGACAAGAGCTTATCCTTTCTGGAGGCTCTAATTCATTTAATTGGCATTATAAAAAGAGGTCCTCAGAGAAGGCCCTTATGGGAATCTAAAGCAATGAGCCATGCTCCTTTAGAGGCTTCATTAGAGCTATTGCTCCAGGTACTCTTAGCTTTCTGTTTGAACTTCTGCAGTTACCACCTGCTCTTTTTGGCAGTAAGGATCCACCCACACTTTGTTTCTTCTGGGCAAGGATTCAGTGTCCTCCAGGGAACAGTGATAGGATGTTGTTGTTCAGTTATTTCAGTTGTGTCTGACTCCTTGTGACCCTGTTTGGGGTTTTCTTGGCAGAGATATTGGAGTAGTTTTCCATTTTCTTCTCCAACTCATTTTATAGATGAGGAAACTGAGTCATAAAAAGTTAAATGACTTTCCCAGGGTCACATAGCTAGTATATTTCTGAGGTCAGATTTAAACTTAGGAAGATGTATCTTTTTGACTCCAAGCCTCCTACTCTATCTACTGTACCACTTTGCTGTCCCAGTGATAGGATAGGCCTGGGATTTTCTAACCATTGGTGGGAGTTCTTTAGTCTCTGCCCCAAGCCTGCTTTCTTAGAGTTTCATTGCTTTCAACAAGGCGAGAACCTGAACCTGAGGGTTAGAGACCATAGAATGGGTCCCTGGTTCGGGTCCCATCAGGCACTCCCATCTGGAGAGATTTCTTTGCTCTTTCCAGCAGCAACACCAACTGTCCCTAGGAGTATAAATAATTTAACACTAAGGAAATGGTGAATCAAAGAACAAATCATAGAAATTATAGATAATTTCATAAAAGAAAATGACATCAATGAGACAATATACTAAAATTTGTAGGATACAGTTTAAACAGTACTCAGGGAAAAATTAACATTTCTAAACACTTTCATCACCCAAAAGGAAAGGAATGGGATCAATGAATTCAGCATGCAACTAAAAGATAGAAAAGTAACAAATTAAACCCACAATTAAATACTAAAATAGACATTCTGAAGATCAAAAAAGATGAATAAAATTCAAAGCAAAAATGTAATTAATAAGTAAAACTGTTTTTTAAAAAACTAATAAGATAGAAATATCATTATCCATTTTAATTTTTAATAAAGAAAAAAAGAAGCTCAATTTACCAGTGTCAAAAATATAAAAGGAACATTTACACAAATTAAGATTAAATAAAGGAAATGACTAGATACTACCTTGCCCAGACTTTTGGCTAAGATAGATATCTGAATTAAGGCAGGATGCCAAGCTCTCCCATATCTACTATAGCAAAAATTTGAAGTTTGCATCAGACTGAATCATAATTTAAAAATTCAATAAGAAACTATAACAAATGATCCTTCCACTCCAGAACTGCATACAAAGTCAGGATAAGTTCAGTCAAACAAGTCTGTAGCCTTCTAGCTTGACCAGGAAAGGGTGAGAGATAAATATATCATCTGTAAAGCTCTCTGTTCAGAGACAGAAAAACTAGAAGGATCCTTGATAAAGCGCTGAGATGGTTGTAAACACATAGTGGGGAACCCTTAGAAACCCAGGGAGTAGCATCAATCAGCATAAATATAGTTCAGACTAGGACATTCCAGGGCTCCCAAGTTTTTAGCAGTATGTTCTGCAATGCAATAGAGGACCTTCATGGTCCATCATGGTGGGTGGAGGGTTTACCTCAGCAGGAGGCGTGTAGTACATGACCAACGAGACCCAGGGTGAGAACAAGCAGGATCAACTATCCCACCAAAAAGTGCATCAAGAGGTAGCTCCTGGCTCTGGCACAAAGGTCCAGTTTAAGAATTAAATCTGGAAAGATGAGTAAATAAAAGAAAACATTGACCTACATAATAAAATGTTATTGTAAATCCCCAAAGGAGGGAGTATTTAAGGATTGTTGGACTCCCCCAAAACGTAATAAGAAAAATAACCTGGATATTATTTTTCAAAATTTCAAAACTTTCCCAGATTTATTCAGACCAGAAGGTAAAGTAGAATACACTCTGATCACATTCAGAAAGGAACCCCAAAAGGAAAAGTCTCCCAAAGGAATGACAAATAAAAACCCAAATTTAGAGTTCCCCAGCGAAAGGGAAAATGTTGCAGAAATTCAGAAAGAAACAGGTCAAGAACCAAGAAATCATAGTCAAGATCACACAAGAGCTGGCAACTTTTACTGAAAATCAGAAAAGATCTTGGACTATAAATTTGAAAGGCAAAAGTGAAAGACTTACAATTTAAAATAACTTACCCTGAAAATTGAGTATAATCTTATAGAGGAAAAAGAGTTTAGAAACATGGGGGGGGGGTGGAATGGGCATCAGATGAACCTCACTCATCTGAAATAGTTAATGGAGAGTTGAAAGTACACGCATACACACACACAAGCAAGTGCAGAAATATGTTAAAGTCAACAGGGAAATAAGCATATATAAGGAGAGATGGTTATGAGGGAGACTAATACGTTGGAAGGAAGCAAACAAACATCCTGATCCTTAAAAAAAAAGATTAAAAGGAGGAAGGAAAAAATCCTAGAATCTAATGGGGTACCATAGTTTGCCTCTTGTTCAATTAAACAATGACTAAACAAATTGTAATATAGCAATGTAATAAACTATTATTGTGGTATAAGAAATGACAGAGTTATCAGAGAATCCAAAGCAGTATTAACTGATAGAACAAAATGAACAGAAACACCCAGATATTAGGGCAAGAACTCACTAGGTGATAAAACAAAACAAAACAAAACAAAATGTTGGGAAAACTGCAAAGTAGTCTGGCAAAAAATAAGAATAGATGAGCATCTCATGCAATATACCAAGATAAGCTCAAAATGTATTCATGATTTATACACAAAGGGGAGTATGAAAGCAATTACCTATCAGGTCTATGGATAGGAGAATAATTCATGACTAAACAAGATAGAGGTTCATGGGAGGTAAAATGGATTCTTTTGATTACATAAATGAAAAGGTTTTTATACAAAAGAAACCAATGCAACTAAAATGAGAAGAAAAGCAAGAAACTGGGAAAAAATTTATAGCAAGTTTCTCTGATAAAGGTCTCATTTCTCAAGTACATAGAGAACTGAGTCAAATTTATAAAAATATGAACCATTCTCCAATTGATAAATGGTCAAAGGATAACAGGCAATTTTCAGAGGAAGAAATCAAAGTGATCAATGGTCAAAAATGATCTAGATCACTAATAATTAGAGAAATGATAACTAGAGAAAATAATAATTAGGTATTAATAATTAGAGAAATTGAACGAATGCATGCCCATCATATTGACTAAGATGACAGGAAAGGAAAATAACAAATGTTGGAGGGGATGTGGGAAAATAGATACACTGACACACTGTTGGTGGAATTGTGAACTGGTCTAACCATTCTGGAGGACAATTTGGAACTGTAAAACTGTACATAGCCTTTGACTTAGCAATACCACCACAAGGTCTATACCTCAATAACAGAAAAAAAGAAAAAGGATGCATGGATAAAAAAAAAATATTTACAGCAGCTCTTTTTTAAAAATTAGAAATTGAAGGGATGACCAATTGAGGAATGGCTAGCAAGTTATGGCATATAAATGGGATGGAATATTACTTTGCTGTAAGAAATGATGAAAGAGATTATTTTAGAAAAACCTGGGAAAGCTTATATGAACTGATGCAACATGAAGCCAGCAGAAACAGAGTGATCTATACAGTGACCACAACATTGTAATGATCATCAACCATGGAAGACTTAGTAACCAATCAATGCAATGACCAATCACAAATCTAAAGGTATCGATGAAAAATGCTGTTTCCAGTGAGAGAACTGATGGACTCAGAGTGCAAATTGAAGCATATTTTTTCCTTTATTTTCTTGCTTTATTTTTTTAAAAGCCTAGTGTGGAGATATGTTTTACTTCATATGTAAAATGAATATCATATTTCTTACGTTTTCAATAGGCGAGGGAGAAGACAGAGGGAATTTGGAACTGAAAATAAAAATAAAATTTTAAAAATCAATACCCCCCAAATAGCAAAAACAAAACAAAACAAAAAACAAAAAAAACCTCACAAAACAAATGACAGCAGAAACTGAAGAACAATTTATACATTATAATGAAAAACAACTTTAAGAGACTTCTGAACTCTGATCAACACAATTACTCACCATGTCTCCAGAGGACCCATGAAACATGTTTCTCACCTCCTGAGAGGTAGTAGATACAAAGTATAGAATGTGCCATCCATTTTTTCATGACCATTGTGCTTGTCTATACTTATTTTTCCAAATCTCTTTTCCTCTTTTGTTCTTTTGGTTTTCAGGGGGACAGTTGAGAGCAGGAGGTTATAATAGCGATGGAAAAAAGAGGATCCTGGTAACATTTTTTAAAATACCCAGAACAGAAGGAAATTCAGAAGGAAGCATATGCCAGGGGTACAGTTTAGAAAATAATGCATTTATTATATATTTTTACATCCTCTTTTTGTGTTCTACTATATGTACAGAAATGTTCTTTTCCTTGGTGTTTAAGTTCTGAATTAATTTAAAAAACCATTCAAATAACTGTACATATAAGATAAATAAAATGTAATTGGAAGGTAATATCAGTGGGAAGGCACCAGGGAGAAGAAGGAAGAACGGATGATACACAGAAACATCTAACTCAAAATGTAGCCTTTTTCAAAAAGAGTCTTGAAGTCTTGAAGGAAGCCAAGGAAAGAAAGAAGAAAATGGAAATGAGGAAGAAGAGCACTCTGGGTATAGGAGTAAGCTAGTGGGAGGAGACAAAAGATGGAGTGTTATGTCTGAGAAACAGCACAGAGGCTATTGTAGCTAGATCCTAGAGTATTTTGGGGAAAAGAAAATACATTAGATCAAAAAGGCATAGTGCCTGCCCACAGGGAACTTACAATGTCATTAGAGCTATGATCTGGTTGTACTCAATCCACATTTCCAATTGGTTGCCAAGTCTTATTGACTCAATCTCTGTAACATCCCTTGTATCCATCCCCTCTTTTATATGTCTAATAGAGTAGAAACAAATATTCTTTCTGAATCTTAATGTAGGTATAAAACACACTGCTAATCTAAATAAACACCCAAATAAGGAGTTGGTAGCTTTGTAACAACTATAAGAAGAGACTCAAGGGGAAAAATGAATTGTCTACAAAGATTACATGAGTATCTAGAACAGTGGTTCTCAATCTGGGAGTCAAACGACCCTTTCATAGGGATCACCTAAGACCATCAGAAAACAATATTTCTGATGATCTTAGGAACCAAGACACCACTCCTCTGTCTCCAGGCAGGTCTGACCACATGCAGATATGCCCACATACGAGTATTAAAGGGTTGAGAAGGTTAGGAAGGTTGAGAACCAGTGATCTAGAAGAAATGAAAGAAAAATCAAATGAAGTAAAAGTAAATAAAAATAATAAAACAATAAGCAAAATAATAGAAATAATAAAGAAAGAAATTAAGTAAACCATTGGAGGAAAGAACTGGAAGAAGAATCTTGCTCAAGAAACAAAGTCTCTGAAAATTAGAATAAACCAAAAAGAAATCAAGAACTCCATGAGATATTATGAAAAATTAGAGCAAAATCATTGCTGATTGGGGGGGGAGGGTGGCTAGGTGTTGCAGTGAATAGAGCACCAGCCCTGGAGTCAGGAGGACCTGAGTTCAAATCCGGCCTCAGACACTTGACACACTTACTAGCCATGTGACTTTGGGCAAGTCACTTAACCCCAATTGCCCTGCCCTCCCCCCTCCAACAAGGAAAAATAAAATAAACAAAGACTGATTGGAAAAAAGAAGAAAATCTAAGATAATCTGATATAAAAAACAAATGACCTAGAAAACAGGTCAGAAAAAATAGGAAGACAGTAAAGATAATTTAAGAATTATTGAATTCCCTGAAAATCATGATAAAAAAAAGCCTGGAAATTATTTTCTCAAAAATTATAAATGAAACCAGTGAAGATCTATTAGAACCAGGGTATAAAATGAAGATAAAAAAGAATACATCAATCACCTCCTGAGAGAAACTCAAACCAGAAGTCTCAGGATTGTCATAGCCAAAATTTCGAATTCTTACATTAAAAGGAGAAAAAAAAATTACACATCCAAAAATAAGAAATTCAAGTCCCAAGAAACTACAGCCAGACTCACACAAAACCCCCAAATGAAAACTTCCAGGGACATCACAGCCAAAATCGAGAGCTTCCAGGTGAAAGAAAAGATAAACAATGAGCAGCCATAAAAAATTCAAATAATGAGGTGCCACCTTAAAGTCTGATCATGATTTAGCAGCCACCCCTCTAAAGTGGCAGAGAACTTGGAATATGATATTCCAGAAGGCAAAGTATATAGGCTTCCAGCCAAAATTAACTTACCCAGTAAAACTGAATATAATGCTGGGGTGGGGTGGGGTGTGGGGTGGGAGAATGGATCATTAATGAAACAGAGGACTTCCACGAATTCAAGATCAGTATTGCACAGAAACCTCGAATGTAAGATCAATGAACCAAGGCAAGCTGGATATGGTCAAACAGGAGATGGAAAAATTAAACATTGGTGCATTGGGTGTCAGTGAGCTCAGATGTCTGGGAATAGTTGAATTTAATTCAGATATTCACTACATATACTACTGTGAGCAAAAATCCCTTAGAAGAAATAGAGTAACCCTCATAGTCAATAAAAGGGTAAGAAAAGTAGTGCTGGGCTGTAATTTCAAAAATGATAGAATGATATCTGTTTGAATCCAAGGCAAACCATTTAGCATCACAAGTCTATGCTCCAACTACTGATGCAGAAGAGGTCAAAGTTGATCAGTTCTATAAATCATCTTCTATAAATAACATCAAAAAGATGTCATATTCACCATAGGGAACTGAAATGCTAAAGTAGGAAATCAAAAGACAGTTGTAACAACAGGCAAGTTTGGCCTTGGCATACAAAATGAAACAGGGCAGCGGTTAATAGAGTTTTGTCAAGATAACTCACTTGTAATAACAAACACTTTTTCAACAAAAGACAACTGTACACATGGACATTACCAGATGTTCGATATTGAAAACAGATTGGTTATATACTTTGCAGCCAAAGGTGGAGAAGATCTATACTGTCAGTTAAAACAAGACCTGAAACTGACTGTGGTTCAGATCATGAGCTTCTTATTGCAAAATTCAGACTTAAATTCAAGAAAATGGGGAAGACTATCAGACTTTATAGGTATGACCTAAATAGAATCCCTCATCAATATGAAGTGAAAGTGATGAATAGATTTAAGGGATCAGATATGGTAGATAGAGTGCCTGAAGAACTACATACAGAGGTTCACAATATTGTACAAGAGGTAGCAACAGAAAACATTCTGAAAAAAAGAAGAGCAAGAAAACAAAATGTCTCTCTGATGAGGCTTTACAAATAGCTGAGGAAAGAAGGAAAGGAAAGGGAAAGGAGAAAGGAAATCAACTAAATGCAGAATTCCAGAGAATAACAAGAAGAGATAAGGTTTTCTTAAATGAGCAATCAAAAGAAATTGAAGAAAAATAATAGAATGGGAAAGATAAGAGATCTCTTCAAGGAAACTGGTGATAGCAAGGGAAAGTTTTCATACAAAAATGGCCATAATAAAAGACAAAAAAGTAGGTATTTAACAGAAGCAGAAGAGATTAAAAACAGATGGCAAGAATACACACACACACACAACTACACAAGAATGATCTTAATATCACCAGTAACCAGGATGATTTTACTGATTTAAAGTCATTCATCCTAAAGAATAAAGCCAAATGGATCTTAGGAAGCTTACTAACAATAAAGCTAGTGGAAGTAATAGAATTCCAGCTGAGCTATTTGAAATCCTAAAAGATGATGCTGTTAAAATGCTGCACTCAATAAGCCAGCAAATCTGTAAAACACAACAATGACCATTGGATTGGAAAAGATGTTTATGTCTCAGTCCTAAAGAAGGGAAAGGCTAAGAAATATTAAAATTACTAAACAATTGTGCTCATTTCACATTCCAGCAAAATTATGCTTAAGATTTTGTAATCATGGCTTCAGCAATATGTGCATCAAGAATTCCCAAAAGAAGAGTATGGTTTTCAAAGAGGCAGAGGAACTAGAGACCAAATTTCCATCATTTGGTGGATCATGGACAAAGCAAGGGAGTTACAGAAAAACATCTACCTCTGCTTCATTGATTATGCTAAAGCCTTTGACTGTGGATTACAACGATATGTGGCAAGTCCTCAAAGTGATGGGAGTACCAGATTATCTTAACTGTCTACTGAGGACCCTGGTCAAGAGGCAAC
Organism: Pseudocheirus occidentalis; assembly: GCA_028646575.1. Taxonomy (NCBI): domain Eukaryota; kingdom Metazoa; phylum Chordata; class Mammalia; order Diprotodontia; family Pseudocheiridae; genus Pseudocheirus; species Pseudocheirus occidentalis. The sequence continues at coordinate 60,902,512 of CM053602.1, read as the reverse complement.
AGTTAGAACTGAACATGAAACAACCAATTGGTTTAAGGTTGGAAAAGGACAATGACAAGGCTGTATATTGTCATATTGTTTATTTAATTTATATGTAGAGTACATCATGTGAAATGCCAGGCTGGAAAAACCAAAAGCTGGAATTGAAGCTGCTGGAAGAAATATATTTTTTTAATTTTTTAAATTTGTTTTCTTGTTTACATCATTCATTTTCATGACATCCCACTGTAAAGCCCCTCCCCTGCTCTACTCTCTTACTTTCTGGTAGGGCAGGGAGGGTCTCTGCCCCTCTCCTGTTCCCGTTCCTCACGCCTTGGCAGATGTGGAGGTGCAGGAGGCTGTAGATCCTCTCCTCCGAAGACTGGCTGTGTCGTGGCTCGACTCAGCTCATCCCGGCTCCTTCCCATCACGCTGGGCCTGGCCGAGGTCCCGGCTTCAGGCTGGGCAGGCCTCTGCTCCCAGCCACCAGGATGAGCCCCTGCTGCTGAGCTGCCTTCAGCAAGAGATGTGTTTTCTGCATTTTTGTGAGTCTGAGAGTCCTAGACTTTGTCTGGCCTCATATTTTATGGGTGCTTAGGGTGGCGGTGTGGGAGCTGCAGGATCTTGCTGCTTTTACGCCGCCATCTTGGCTTTGCCCAACTGCTGGAAGAAATATTAATAATCTCATATATGCAGATGATATCAATCTAATGGCAGAAAGTGAAGAGAAATTAAGCCACCTGATGAGGGTGAAAGAGGAGTGTATCAAAACTGGCTTGAAACTTAACATTAAAAAAATACCTAAGATCTTGGCAATGGGTCCCATCATGTTCTGGCAAATAGAGGGAGACGAAATGGAAGCAGTGTCAGATTTATATTCTTGGACTCAAAGATCACTGCAGATGGTGACTGCAGCCATTAAATTAAAAGACACTTGCTCCTTGGAAGGAAAGTTATGGCAAATCTGGACAGCACACTAAAAAGCAGAGACATCACCTTGACAACAAAAGTCTGTATAGTAAAAGCTATGGTTTTTCCAGTAGCAATGTATGGTTGTAAGAGTTCAACTATAAGGAAAACTGAGCACCACAGGATTGATGCTTTCAAATTATGGTGCTGGAGAAGACTTTTGAAAGTCCCTTGGATAGAAAGGAGCTCAAATCAGTCAATACTTAAAGAAAATTTTTTTTTCAGACTCTTCACTTGAAGGTCTAATACTGAAACTGAAACTTAAGTATTTTGGCAACATAGTAAGAGTAAGAAAAGACCCTCATGTTGAGAAATATTGAAGACAAAAGGAAAATGGGATAGCAGAGGATGAGATGGATAGATAGTATCATGGAAACAATGAAGATGAACTTGGACAGATTTTGAGAGATATTACTTGAACCTCACTCTCATCTGAATGGGTCAAAAGAAGGATGAATACACACAGAGTATCTAAATTGAGTACATTTGACTCAACAGTGATACAGGTTGTTGTTCTTAGTGCTGGAAGAGGGCCAAAATGACATCACTATAGTGATACAGGAGGGAAAGGAAAGGAGGGGGTGGGAAATCATGGGGAAAGTAGATTAAGTAAGAAATTAGTCCTAAGTAAAATTCTTAGTTAAGAGTTTCTTAGCTAAGGATGTACAAAAACATTTGTAGCTCTTTTTAAGGTGACAAAGAATAGGAATCTGAGAGCTTCCAGCAAATTGGGGAATGGATGAACAAGCTATGGTATATGAATTTGATGGAATACTCTGAACTCTTATGAACATTATGGCCAAACAGGTGTTATGTTTTTCTTGCTTTCTCAAGGTAGGGGAGAGGGAAGTGGGAGGGAGAAAAGGCTAATCTTTGTTTGAAAACAAAATATAACTAAAATAAAAGACAAGAGAGGACTCAATATACTATCCCCACCCTACTTCCTTCCCATCTGTATGCTAATCACCTGAAATCTCAGCACTAGAAAGAATGATTTCAGTTTTGATGCTCAGCATCTTCTCAACTCACCTTCAGTGAGTTGCCTCTCTTGTCTCATTGTAGGACAGAACATTCAACTCCTCCCAAAGCCTTCCTTTATAGAAGCCTCTCTATCTTCCTGGTAAATCCATTTTGTATCAGCTGCTCTACTTTTCTTCTACTAGCAGACTATGAGTGTATGGGGTGTGAGGGTTTGTTAAGCCTTTTTCATAGTTGTTCTTCAACCTTTGGTGTCCAACCAGTCACACAACTCTCACCAAGAAGCTTGTTGCATGTACAGTTGCCTCACCCCAGTAAAACTTTCTCATCATATGGGCTGAAGCAGATTAAGGGCAATTATGGGCCTCAAACTGTCAGTGAGTTAGAGGGATGTGTACCCCAGCATAGGAAGACTTCCGGTAGAATGGGTGGATGAGAACAGTTTGATGCAAGGGCCATGAAGGTGAGTAAAGCAGGTGCCATGGATAGCTTAGAACTTGGTTAGACAAAAAAGATGCCAAGATCATCCACTGCAATTTGGGACATCATAACCATTTGTCTTGACTTTTGTCCTGCCACTGGACTTTGATGACTCTGGAAGAGAGAGTGAGGCTGATGACTTTGTGTAACTGCCTCACTTCAATCCATTTCACATGCAAGTTAAGACATCATCCCATGATATCATGCGTTCTCTTTCAAAAATGAAGGACAAACAAAACTAACACAGTCCTTTCCCTTTTCAGCTTCCTTTTGTGTGTTGTTACACAATCCCTATTAGATTGTAAACTCCTTGAGGGCAGAGACCATGTCTTATTTGTATCTCCCAACATTTGGCGCAAAGGTTACCTGGCCCACCTAGGGATGTTTATTGAACTGAAAACATGTGAGTAGAGAAAAGAGGAGGATGAGAAAGGAGGAGAGGGGAACTTGCTGTTTCTCATAACTGTGGTGTTTGAAAGGAAAAGGATGTAACTATGGAGGAAGTGGTGTCAGGAGCAAGAACGAGATGAACTTTACTGTTGTTTGAAAGGGAAAAGGATGGCTGAACACACACAGAGGGAGAGGGAGAGAGAGAAAGACAGAGAAATTGAGAAAGAACGAGAGAGACAGAGACAGAGAGAGAGACAGAGTCAGAGACACAGAGAAACTGGTGCAGAAATAGATCAAACTTCAAGGGAAGCACATGAGGATTGGGGCTGGAGTTAAAGAGGAAAGGTAGGATGGGAAAGGAATACCAAAGCAAGCCTCCTGATTCTGAAATGGGGATTAAACAAAAGAATGAAAGAAAAGCATAGAACTAGAATCTCAATGGATGCTCATCAGTCAGGAAATGGCTGGAAAAAAACTGTGCTGTGTCAAAGTAATGGAATATTATTTCATTGTAAGAAATGAGGAAAGGGAAGAATGCAGAGAATATTGGCCAGCACAAACTCATACAGAGTGACGTAAACAGAACCAAGAGGAGAATTTATTCAAGTACAGCAACATCGTAATGAAAGGCAATTTTGAAAAACTTTTTAAAAATGTATCAAACCAATGACCAGTTTTGTCTCCAGAGGACCTAAGCATGTTATCCACCTCTTTACCGAGAGGTGCTAGATGAACAGGGCAGAAAGACATTTTTGTACATGACCACTGTGTGGATTTGTATGGACTACACTTATTTGTTAAAAGGATTTTTTTTCTTTCCTTTTTTTTTAAGTTGGGGGTGGAGGCTGGGGTACAGAAGGAGTGGTTGGTAATGCTGGTGCAAAAAAAAGAAAGGGGGCCATTGAAACTTTTTTTTCATACGCAGAAGGAAACAGAAGGAAGTTAAGAAGGAAGCACAGACAAGCAGGACAGTTTGAAAGTAATGTGTGGAATTCATTATATACTTAAACTGAACAAGCAGGATAAAATGTAGATTCAGAGTTTCATATACAATCCTGCTTTTGTATTCTTGTGTGTATATGGAAATGATCTCTCTTTTTTGGTTTTAAGTTCAAAATAAAAAAAGAAATAAAATCAAACAAATAAGAAACTATTTTCCTAAACTATATGCCAATAAAACTGACAACTTTAATGAAATATGTGAATGTTTAGAAAAATATAAAATATCCATATTAACAGGATAAGAAATAGAAAATGTAAATAACCAAATCTCAGAAAAAATAAATTTAACATGCCATAAATGTATTCCCAAAGGGGGAGAGGGAGAAGCCTCAGGCCAAATGGATTTACAAGTAAATTCTGTCAAATATTCAAAGAACAACTAATTCCAATATTAAATAAGCTGTTTTCAAACATAAGAAAATTTGAGATCCTACTAAATTCTTTCTGTGACACAAACATAGTCTTGATGTCTAAATCAGAGAGTCAAATCAGAGAAAAATTATAGACCCATATCCCTAATGAAACATTTATGTAAAATATTTAAATAAGATATTAGCAATGAGGCTATAGCAGCATATAAAAAGCATATTAAAAACAAAATGCCCAGGTTGAATTTGTATCAGAAATGCAAGGTTTGTTCAATAGAAGGAAAAATATGAAAGTGATAGATTATATTAATGACAAGAGAAAAATCATCATTTTATCAATAAATGCTTGTGACAAAATACAATTTCTGTTAAAAAACACTAGAAAACATATGAATAAGTGGACTTTTTCTTAATATAAGTGGTATCTATTGAAAAACAAGAACCAGCATTAAATATAATGAGGATAATCTAAAGACCTTTTCAGTTAGATCAGGAGTAGAGCAAGAATGCTTATTACCACTACTATTATTTGATATGGTGCTAAAAGTGTCACCTATAGCAAAAAGGCAAGAAAAAGTAACTGATATAATAAACATAGGCAAAAATCCAACAATCTACAAATATCACTTTTTCCAGATGATAATATATTTTTCCTACAAGTTGTTTTTTCCTGTTGAGTCAAGGTAAAAAAATGTGTTTTGATAACTGGGAAAAAAAGGAAAATAAAAGTTAGCTAAAAATAAACTGTGAACAAGGCAGTTTCTTGGCATTTCAGGAACTCACTACCAAAGATTTTTTAAAACCCCAACAACTGCTTTTATATTCTTTTTGTCCAAAGGAACCATAATTGGGTTTCAGGGTTTCATTTAGATTAATTCACCTGGAAACAAAGTGAATTGCTGGTATATACTCTTTATTCTCTAGTCTTGTGAGGGTGTGGGGAGTTAACTCATCCATTCCCATTTCTTTTTAAAAAATTGTTATTACTGTCTTCTATTTCTTATCCCATCATAGTTACCCTAAATATCACTCCTCAGTCCACTCCCAGAAAATCATCTCACAGAACAAGTAGTATTTATTTTAGAGAGGAAAAGAAATCAGCACAACTGATCACTACATTGAAAGTCTGAAAACCAGTCTTTGGATCTCCACAAAGGGTTAGCCTGGATATGTGTTCTCATATCTCTTCATCTGAGTCATGCTTGATCTTTATAATTTTGTCCCATTTACTTTTTTTTTTTTTTGGTATGTTCTTTCCATTGACATTTCGTGTATCCTTTCTACTTACATTGTTTTAATGACTGTATGTATTGTTTTCTTGTCTCTATTTACTTTACTTTGCATCAGTTCATGTGGATCTTTTTATGGTTCTCTGTATTCATCACTCACATCATTTCTTGCAACATAGTCATATTCCATTCATGTACAACAATGTGTTTAGTCATTCTTCAAATGATGGGCATTAACTTTGTTTCTGATTCTTAACTATAAAAAAGTGCTACTACAAGTATTTTTATGGTGGCATATGGGCACATTCTTTTTATCAATGGCTTCTTTGGGGTATAAGCCCAGTAATGGAATCTCTAGCTTAAAGGGTATAAATATTTTAGTGACTTTATTTGCATATTAGCATTTTGTATTGCTTCCCAAAATGGTTATACCATTTCACAGCATCACTGGCAATGTGTTAGTGTGCCTATCTTCCCATATTCCCTCCACCATTGACTGTTGCCACTTTTTGTCAGAAAAATTCTTTTGCCAATTTGCAGAGTATGAGGTGAAACCTCAAGGCTATTCTCATTTGTGTTTCTCTCATTATTAGTGATTTGGAACATTATTTCATGTGGTTGTGCATACTTTGCAATTCTTCTTTTGAGAACTATTCATATACTTTGATCATTAATCTATTGAGGAATTGCTATTAGTCTTATATACTTTTATTAATGGTTTATTTTTCTTGGCTACCAAACCCCTATCAGAGAATATTCTTTTTGTCTGTGTGGAATCTTTTCAGATTCATGTAATCAAAGTTATCTATTTTATCTTTTTTAATTGCCTCTATCTCTTGTTTGGCTAAAATATATCTACCAACCATAGATTTTGAGAACCATAAATTCTCTTCTACTTTTTAAATAGTATAATATTTAATATTAAGGTCATATATCCATTTAGAATATATTTTGATATATGGTGCTGTTGGTCTAAACCTAGTTTCTCCCAGACTATTTTCCATTTTTTCCAGAAGTTTTAATCAAATAAGGAGTTTTTTACTCAATAATTTGTTTTCTCCTTTATTAAATACTGAGTGACTGAGATCTATTTTTCATTCTTCCTTGTCTAATCTGTTCCATTAATCTATTTCTCTAGTTTTTAACCAATAACATATGGTTTTGATGACTGTTGCTTTGCAATATGGTTTAAGAATAATACTCTTTTTATCATTTCCCTTAACATTCTAGATCATTTGCTTATTAAAAATGAATTTTTTTATTATTTCATCAAGTTCGATAAAACATCTCCTTGATAATTTGATTGGTATGACATTAAAATGTAGATTAACTTTGATAATATTTTAATTTTTATTATGTTGGTGTGACCTAGTGTAAGGTTAATGGGATATGAGATCTTACCTGCCCATTAATAGGCTGGATTGGTGATGAGTATCTTACTAAACCTTGTTTTTTGGTATCCTAAAAGCAATGTCCCAAATAAATACTTCAGTTTTGTCTTGGAGGAGGAGGGTTTATTATATTTTGTGAAAAAACCTTGGGAATGTGTATGTATATGTTCATAGCAGCTGCTCTAGGTATCACATTGGTGTTAATACCTAACCATGAGCACTGAATATTCTTCTAGTCATTTAAGGTGTTCTTTCTTTCCTTAAGGAAATTTTTGAAATTGAATTAATAGAAATCTTTTGCATGCTTTGGTAGGTTGATCCTTAGATATTTTATAGATTTTTCAGCTATTTGGAATGGGATTTGCATTTTATTATTATCTCTTGGTTTTTTGTTATTATTATATAGGAATGCAGTTGATTTTTAAGTGTTTATTTTATAGCTTTCAAATTTTCTAAATCTCTTATCTCAATTAGTTAATAAAAGTCTTGATCTCTGATGATTCTGTAAGATTTTTCAAGTATGCCATCATATTATCCTCAAATAGAGATAGTTGTAACTCCTCTTTATCTTTTCTTTCTCTTGTCTGATTACCATAGCTAGCATTTCTAGAACTATTATCAAATAGCAGTGGTAAGAATGAGTATCCTTACTTCAGTTGTTGTTCAGTCATTTTCCAGTCACGTGTGATTCTTTCTGCCCACATTTGATATTTTCTTGGCAAAGATACTAGAGTAGTTTGCCATTTCTTTTTTTTTCTTTTTCTTTTTCTTTTTTTGTGTTTTCCAGTGTTATCCTTTTTTTATTTTAATTTATTTACTTGGTTACATCATTCATTTCCACAAGGTTTCGAGTTACAAATTTTGTCCCCTTTTTGCCCCTACCCCCCAGCCCAGAACATTGATCCCACTGTAAGGCCCCTCCCACCATCTGTTCCCTTTTATGCCCTCCTCCAACACCCCTCTAGCTTTCTAGCAGGGCAGGGAGGGGC
>CM053602.1:60862749-60894237 GCA_028646575.1 Pseudocheirus occidentalis | reverse complement strand
ATTCTCATTTCTCTTCCCAATTTTTCCTTCACTTCTCTTATTTGCTTTTCAAAGTCCTTTTTAAGTCAATCTATGGCTTGGAGGCAATCTTCATGTATCTTGGAAGCATTTGGTGTGGGAGTTCTGACTGTGCTGTCTTCTTCCTGCTCCATACCTCTATCCTTTTTGTCCCCCAAAAAGGATTCTAGAGCTTGATTACGATTCTTACTTTACTTCCTTCTCCTCATAATGGCCAGTCAATTAACTGCTTGATTTTTTAGCTCTGTGGAACTCTGCTTCCGGGGGGGAAAGCTCTGTCCCAAATCCCTGGGGTTTTCACAGCTGCTGGAGCTATTATGTGGGTGCTGCAGCCCCCACCAGCTTTGGATCGCTGAAAGTGCACCCCAGGATCACCACCCAAGACCCCGATCCAGATGCAGGCCACTCAATGCAAGAGCCCTTGGCCTTTGATCAATCGTTTTTGCCCCCCTGCTATCCACAGGCCAGGAGCTCTGAGGAAGCCAAGTTGGGCTGCTTCTTTGCCCTGGGGGCAGTTCTGTCAGACTGCTTTTTTCCCCCCAATGTAGCTTGAATTCCACTGACCTTTCTCTTAGCCTTATTTTTCCTGGCTTGATAAATGTGGAGATTGCCCCAGGTGCTGCGGATCCACTCTCCTGTAGACTCCAGCTGTGGCTTTTCCTGACCACCCTGGGGCCAGGCCACAGTTTTGGGCTGGGCTGGCCTTGGCTCCCAGCCTGTCACAATGAGCCCCTCTTGCCGAGCTGCCTTTAGCAAGAGATGTGTTTTCTGTATTTTTGTGGATTTTGGAGCCCTAAAATTTGTTTAGAGTCATATTTTATGGGTATTTAAGATGGCTGTGTGGGAGCTGTGAAGCTTTGCTGCTTCTATGCTGCCATCTTGGCTCCACCCCCACACAGCACTCATTCTTTATAAAAACAACAACAATACTACAAAGTACAGGAATAAATGGGGATTACCTTAAGATGATAGTCTACCTAAAACCCAGAGCAAGCATTATCTGCAATGGGCATAAGCTAGAAACCTTTCCAGTAAGATCAGGGGTGAAGCAAATATATCCATTATCACTATTATTATTCAGTATTGTACTAGAAATAAATGCGATGCTGATAAGATAAGAAGATGTTGAAGGATTAATAAGCATAGGCAACAAGGAAACAAAACATTTTTTTGCAAATGATATTTAGTTAGAGATAGTTTAGAGAACCCTAGCAAATCAACTGAAAAACTAATTGAAAAAATGAACAACTTCAGCAAACTGGTAAAATATAAAATGAACTCACATGTGTATTATCAACAAAACCTAGAAGCAGGAGATATGGTAATTCCATTTAAAATAGCTACAGATATTCTATAATACTTGGGAGTCTACCTACCAAGTTATACTCAGGAACTAAATGAACACAATTATAAAACATTACACATGGATAGAGACAATTATAAATAATTGGATAAATATTAATTTGCTTGTAGGTAGGCTGAATCAATATAGCAAAGATGACAACACTACCTAAATTGATTTACTTATAAAGTGCCATAGCAATAAAACTACCAAATGATTATTTTATAGAGCTAGAAAAATAATAAAGTTCATGTGGTGGTCAACAAGAGATCATGAATATCAAGGATATCAATTTCTCATTGATTCAATGGGGAAAAAATGTGAAGGAAGGAGGCTTCTTGATACCAGATCTCAAGCTATATTAAAAACTCTAATTATCAAAACAATTTGGTACTAGATGAGTGTAATGCCAAGCAAAGGCAACTTCCAAGGTTTGGATTACCAGCATAGCAAACCCCATTTATTCAACAAACTTTCATAGAACAGAGAAAGTCAAAATACAGTATAATTCATTCATTTAGCAAGTAAGTTCTTGATTCAGTCCAGGTACTACTCCACCCCTAGACACTGCATTCATTTACTCAAAGTCTCTTCTCAAATGGGCATAGTTCTCAGTTCAATCCAGGTACTACTCCACCCCTGGAGGGTACATTCATTTAAGTCTCTTCTCAAATGGAGGTCAGTTTCTAATCATAAACTAAGTACATACATTTGGTCCCACCCCTGGACTCAAAAGTAACTACAACACCATCCATTAACACCAAGTACTTTCTCAAAAGGGAGCAGGAAAGGGGGCGGCTAGGTGGCGCAGTGAATAGAGCATCGGCCCTGGAGTCAGGAGGACCTGAGTTCAAATCTGGCCTCAGACACTTAACACCAAAACTAGGCCTCAGACACTTAACACCAAAACTAGCCATGTGACCTTGGGCAAGTTACTTAACCCCAATTGCCCTCCAAAAAAAGGAAAAAAAAAAGGGAGCAGGAGAGCACAAAAGGCCATCCAGTTAAGCCATAACAAGGTCAAGATAACATCTAAGCATTGAAAGCCCAAAGAAAGGCCCTTCTTTTATCTTCACTGGAGGCAAGCCCTCAGCAATCTCAGTTCCTGGGGAGACAAGGTTCAACAAAGCCATATCCAGTGTCCTCATCAAGTCACACTCTGCCTGTAGAGCAGTAACAGAACCCCTGAAAGTATCAGCAAGGCCCTCTTCCAGGATTTCTGTCAACATACAACAAAAAAATCCTTCTTTACGGCTTCTGCACCAACAGCTAGTTTCCAGGACCTCTACAACAGCAGCACTCTCCACCATCAGGTAAATCTGGAAAAACAACATCAAAACAGACAGACAAAATACCGGCATCACAGCCATGCCTCCTCAGTTCTCAGCAGCTCCAGGTAGCAGTCTTAAAAAGTACGGGGCAGCTCCAATGGGCTCTCAATAACTCAGGCTCCAGGATACTGGATACTGCTCTCCCAAAATTACTTCTTCTAGCCTTCTCTGGGCTTGAGCTTTTCTCTTCAATTCATAGCTCCTCCCAGTTCAGCCCTCTCTCTTCACATCAACAAGTCCATCCCACAAGTGGGATTCACAAGCTCTGGGTTTAAATATTCAACCCAAAAGCCAAGTCAATTCAGGGGCATCTCTAAATTACATTATCATTACAATGAGCAATAGAGTGGCTGAGCAGTAGAATAGATGAGATAAACAAAGTAAATGAGCACAGTAACCTAGGATTTGATAAACCCAAAGATCTTAGTTACCAGGGCAAGAACTCACAATCTGACAAAAACTGTTGGGAAAACTGAAAGCAGTCTGGCAGAAAATATGCATAGACCATCACCTCACAATGTATGCTGAGATAAACTCAAAGCAATTTTCCAAATTAAGTCATCTGTACTCTCATTTCTGCTTATTTACTCTTCACTTTTCAGAATCTGGAGTCAATAATTTATAATCCATGAGTCAAGAGAGTTGTATTTTTTCAATTTTCACCAACATTTCTTATACAAATGTGAATTGGTAAAAACCGAAATCGTTGGCATCAAAGGTTACTATAGAGAAATCTTGATCAAAGTGCATCTTAAAGGACAAAAAAAACCTTACTTTTGAAGTTTTATACACATTGCCCTGATGTCAGATATTGTAGAAAACACAATACCATGAGAGAGCAGGGAATGCTTCCCTTTAGTCTGCCCAACAGATCTTGTCCCCAGTGGTTCACGGGGAATTTAAGCATAAAGACAAAAGAGTATTCTTTTTGTTCTTTTTTTTTTGTAAGGGGGGAGACAGGGTAATTGGGATTAAGCGACTTGCCCAAGGTCACACAGCTAGTAAGTGTTAAGTGTCTGAGGTCATATTTGAACTCAGGTCCTCCTGACTCCAGGGTCAGTATTCTATTCACTGCACCACCTAGCTGCCCCTAGAAAAGAGTATTCTTAAAAAAGGTAGAAAATGTATCCTCTAGCTGTTGCTTCTGTGTTTCAAAAAAACTCCTTTCCACACAGCTTCAATTGGCTTAAGTTTCCACTAGATACCTTATTGATAGAAAGAGTTGTTATTCAACTTCTAATATTGGGGGTGAGGGAGGGGAAGGTGAGGGAATATTTGGAGAAAAGCCAGGGCTAGGATCTTGGAATCTGGAGAAAAGAAAATCTGTCTTTGAGATCCACAACCCTAACTCCTTCCCCTTCTTGTATTACTGATCCTTAGGGAACCTACTGCTGCTATTTTTTTTCTTATTTTAGGGGTCTTGTTTTTTCTGTCTACAATTTTGGGCAATATGGTCCTTCTATCTACAGTTAGATGTAGATAGAATTAATTGCCTTTTCATTACCTATATTCTATAGGTCATTTAAGGGAATCCCTTTTGCTATGCTGCTTTTGCTATTCTTAGTTTCCATTATTTATAAAAATTCATAAACTGACCTAGGTTTAAATCTTCTAACTCATTCTTTTGAGTAGCCAAAAATCCTTCCTGAGACTATCAATTAATTCTAATTGAAACCTGGGGAGGGGAAGAGTTCAAAAAATTTCCTTCATCAATCCTTGCTTTCTATGGCTGGATTCACAGCACCATGCCTGCCCAATGTAGGTTCCATTCCCTATCTGGGGGACCCCGGATCATAAGCTAAAGGGTGGCAAGAATTGGGGGAAGGGAGAGGTTAAACTTTACTCTGTCCTAGACCATCATTGTTGTCATTTCATTTTTCAGTAGCATCTAACTTCTTGTGATCCCGTTTGGGATTTTCTTGGCAAAGATACTGGAGTAGTTCACCATTTCCTTCTCCAGTTTATTTTAGTACAGATGAGGAAACTTAGGCACTCAGGGTTAAGTGACTTGCCTAGAGTCACACAGCTAATAAGTGTCCAGTGCCAGATTTGAATTCAAGAAGATGACTCAGGCCAGGCATTCCATCTACTTTGCCACCCAGCTGCCTTTTTTTTAGACAGTGGTCTTTTAAAAAAAAATCTATTTTCCATATTCCACATTGCTGCCTACTTCACTGATATTTCTGAGAGGGTCATTTGCATAGTGGCAGAGTGATCACTAACTATGTAAGTGAATTACAGTAGAAAGACAGAAATAACAACAAAACACTGAGGATTATTGTTGGATTGCCAAGAAAGTATCTTCAATGAGTCCCATTTGTTTTCTAACATCCCCAAGCCAGTCCTCAGTCCTCTTACATGAAAAAGAAAATTCAGGAAATAGATGGCTCAGGCTTTCTGTTCTTTCATCATTTTGCTCAACAAAGAATATCCAAGAAAGGTTGGTAGAGTAACCGTGGACTCCACCAATTCCATCAAAATTGGACCCAGGACTAGAAAAAAGGCCGACAGGCACCCCCACTTGCTCCAACAGTGAATTCCCCTCTTGTTCAATAAGCATTGCCCTCCCTTTCCACTGCTTCCATCCCAACCGCCTATATATCTGCTTGTATCCTCAATCTAGCTAGGTGGCATAGTGCATAGTACATAGGGCCCCAGACCCAGGTTCAAATCAGGCTTTATTAGCTGTATAACTCTTGGCAAATCACTTAGCCTCTGCCTTAGTTTCCTTATATGTGAAAAAAGGATAATAATATTATCTACCTCCTAATGTTTTTAGGAAGCTAAAATAAGATAATATTTGCCAGGAGTTTTAAAAACCCTAAAGTTAGTTATTATAACATACAGGAACCACTGTCAGTAGTAAAGGACCTGTCAACTTCCTCTGTGTTCAGCCATAGCAGTTTGTGCTGGGTTCTTGTTTTGGGAGCCTGTCCAGGTTACTATTCTTCATCTGATTGATCACTCAGAACCAAGAGATCAAAAAAAAATTCCTTTCCCAAAAAATATATTCCAATACACTCAGTGCAAGCAATTTCTGTAGGCAGTTTATAAGGAGACAAGAGGATAAAAACATAAAAACTACCTGCAAAAAGGCTAAAAAGCAGCCAGAATGGAGTTTCCCTGGAGCTCTTCACCAATCCTAAGACTTATTTTACCCTCCTCTGTCCAAAGGTCCCACATGTAGATCCCAGATCAATCCACCTTGGGCTCCAGATCTATACTACAATCTTCTTTTTTTGTTGTTGTTTTTGGTTTTGTTTTTGGCTTTTTGGAGGGAGAAGGCAGGGCAGTTGGGGTGAAGTGACTTGCCCAAAGTCACATGGCTAGTAAGTGTTAAGTGTCTGAGGCTGGATTTGAACTCAGGTCCTCCTGACTCCAGGACCGGTGCTCTACTCACTGCACCACCTAACTTCCCCTACAATCTTCTTACTTACAACATTCCCAGCTGGGTACTCCAACCTGAGTCTACTAGCCATTTCAAGATCCTTGTCTTACTGTTTTCTTTCACTAAGTTTACATGAAAATGTGGTACCTCTCCCAGCCAAAGCAAACTCCTTTACATGCACAAGTGGCCACATTCCATCCTGTCTTCTCCAGCAGATTATCCCTCCTTGTCATTCCCACTCTCTCATCCAACTTCAGTCTCTCCCCATCTCTTGGCTGCTTGCCTCCTGCCCACAAACATGCCCATGTGTCCCCCATCCTCCAAAACCCTTCACTTGATCCTCTATTCCCACTAGCTATCTTGTCACCCTTTAGTGGCTAAACTCTTTGAGAAAGTCACTTGTAATCAGTAGCTTCACTTTCTTTCCTGTCACTCTCTTCTTTACTCTCTGCAATCTGACTTCCAACTAATCATTCAACCAAAACTGTTTTCTCCAAAATTAGAGCACCGGCCCTGGAGTCAGGAGGACCTGAGTTCAAATCCAGCCTCAGACACTTAACACTTACTAGCTGTGTGACCTTGGGCAAGTCACTTAACCCTAACTGCCCTGCCCTTCCACCTTCAAAAAGCAAAAAAGATTTTTTTTAAAAAGCCAGATGGTTGTTCTCCCAGCTTCAAGTTTCTCCCAACGCAGTATATCCTCCATTTGGCTATCAAATTGATCTTCCTAAAGTACATGTCTGACCATGTTAACCCCTTATTCAGTAAACTCCAATTGCTCCTTATTATCTATAGGAAAAATAGAAAATGCTCTATTTGGCTTCCAAAGCCCTTCATAACCTGACCCCTTTCTACTTTTCCAGTCTTCTTATGCTTTTTTCCTTTCCGTGCGTTCTTCAATCCAGCGACACTGGTATCCTGGCTGTTACTTGCCCCAAAGCCTCTATCTTCTGATTCTGGGAATTTTTCTTGGCTGTCCCTTATGGCTTCTTCCTCGTCTCCATTTCCTTTCTTCTTTCAAGTCTTAGTTAAAGCTCTACCTTTCACAAAAAGTCTTTTCTAGTCCTCATTAATCTTAGTGCCTTTCCTCTAAGAATATCTCCAATTTATCCGGCATATATCTTGCTTCTGTGGTCTCTTCCATTAGACTGTGAGCTCCTTGAGAGCAGGAATGGCTTTTCTGAATTTCTTTGTATCTGCAGCACAAATACTTCTTGATTTGACTTATGGGAATATAAGAGATTAATTCACACCTCCCCAGTTCTGCCAAGTGTAGCGTCAAGGCAACATTTACAGTGCCCATGATCACGATAAAGACTGTGACTATAAGTATCACACGATGTTTGATCGCAAAATATACCAGATTCTCCAGACAGAGGATAGAACTGAAGCATTTATCTAGACACAAGAAAACAGAATCCCAAAACCAGTAAGCCAATTCCATCATAGTACCAAAGATACTTAGAAGCCATAATAATGCTGAGAGCCACACCATCCTTAAGCCTTCCCACAAACCAATACAAGATCAATATTTACTCACAAACCTCTCTATTTCCTTGCCTGAGCATCTCTCTCCCCCGCCTTCTCACTTGCTCTGACCAGCTTCCTGTGGGCTGCTTCCCTTCAGCAAATTCCCTCCATCACAGGCTCCAAGTGACCACATTCAGCCTATTAGGAGGCAGAGTTTACTTTCACAGCAGGGGAGGTCTTCAAACTCCTCCCTAGGTCTAGCAAGGGGCAGAGAAGTTCTTCAAATTCCCATTCCCATTACACCACACTTCCACATTGTTGGTAGAAAAGAGGAATAGTGACTAAGCATGCTCAATTTGGGGGAAGGGAAGGGGAAGAACTTTTATAGTAACAAGAAAAGAACCTCTAGTCCATTTAATTTTCCATCTGTTTTCTCCCTTCACAACTGAGTTAAAAAATTCCCTAGACATGATGCCTTTTCAGAATCTTTACTCATTATCTCTTTACCCACTACTCAACCGAAACCACTCTCTCAGAGGTTATCAGGGAGTTAATGTGGTATCGATTCTGTAGTCAGAGGCCCTTGGTTCAAAATCTACTCTTAAACTGATCATGTGAGCCTGGACTAGGCATTTAACTTCCCTGGGTATCAATTTCCTCCTCCACAGAATTAGTTTGAACAAATGTCCTCTGAGGTCCCTCTAGCCCTGTTCATGCCCACAAGGGTTCAGAATCCTAGTGGACATCCCTCTGCCTCTTCTGCCCTTGACCTGAAGTTCTCAGGCAGCTGCCTCCTGCCATGTAACAGTTGATTCCTGGCACAGGGGTGTGAGACAAAGGAGCAAGTGACTCATCTGGCAAGGTGAATGGTTTATCCCAACAAGGGAATAGGCAGGGAGGGGTCCTGAAGGGGATTTTGGAGGCTAAAAAAGTGATAAAGGCACAGAAGACTCAAACTCAAAGGGACCTTAGAAGTAATTTAATGAAGTCTTCTCATTTTCCAGAGGAGGAAGTTGACTGGCTAAAGAAGAAATGGGCACTTTCTTTCAAGGTGACACAGTGAGTGAGTGGTAAGACAAAGGCAACTGGTCCAACTCTGCCCCACTGGGAGGCCAGGAGGGGCCAAGAGAGGATTCAGTGAGATGGGGGACAAAGCACAGGGCCACAGGGCTCGGATGGGGCCCAGACTGGACCATGAAGGTCAGATGGGACCATGAGGTTCAGACAGGGCCAAGGGGCTCAGACAGCTTTGTTGATAGAACCTCTGGGTCACTCCCTGTGTCTCCCAGTGGGGTCAAGCTGATAGCAAAGCTACTCATTTGCAAACAGCTCACTGTCTGTTCTTTTCTTCTTTAGCCAAATGTTCCCAGTGGAAGGGGGAAAGCTTGGCCAAGTCTAACTGGATTCCTTACAGTAATATAGCTCTGGCAAGAATTGCTGGGTGGCAGAGAACCTTCATTTCTGTTGTCATTCCTTAGGAAGAATTGATCATGAGAGTGGCCTCATTTTCCTGATCTCACACAGTTTCTGGGCTCTTCACTTTCCTTTTGGCTGAATCACAAGTTCCCAGTCTCTCCTTTTCCCTGTCCTCATCTCTCCCCAAGTAGAGAACTTTCTTCATTAGGTCCTTCTTGGAGTATTCATCTTTTGAACTGTTGCTTATTCTATGGCCTTGCAGCCTTTTCTTCTTCTCTGATCCCCCTCTGTGTCCATCCCACCCCCACCCTGTCCCACTTCCCAAAAGCAGAGGATTCTCATAAGTACAATACAGAAAAGAGAAGAAAAATCAAATGGAAAAGTGTTGCCCCTTTTCAGCATCCTCTGCCTCACATACCTATTCTTCTGTGGTAAGTGCATTGTCATTAATAATGGACTCATTCAAAAGATGGCTAGACTTTACTCCTCACATGAGTCATTCAGCATAGGTCCCTGAAGAATCAACAAGAAATAAGTCTGTGAAAACTATAAAACCTATGTGAAGTGTCCCTTCACAGAATCCTAGTATCTCCAAGCTGGAAGGTATCTCAGAGACCATAGTGACCCCCTGGTAGCCTACCAGGAACCCTTTCTCCAATACATCCAATAGGGGATCATTCTGCTTTTGCTTTAAGGTCTACAGTGGGGGGGCAGCTAGGTGGCTCTGCAGTGGATAGAGCACAAACCCTGGAGTCAGGAGGACCTGAGTTCAAATTTGGCCTAAGACACTTAACACTTACTAGCTGTATTACTTTGGGCAAGTCCCTTAACTCCAATTGCCCTGTACTCCCCCCTCCAAAAAAAAGAGATCTACAGTGAGATGGAACTCACTATCTCTTGAGGTGGCATACTATATTTTGGATACCACTAATTGTTAGGAAATTTTATGTGTGTATTTTTTCCTACCAAAGCCTCCATTCTGTGGAAGGGTTCAGGCCTGCCAGTCTTCATTCGTCTCTTAGCCCTATACCTGACTTTTTGGATTCAATCAATCAGTCAATAAATACTTACTAAGCACCTACTATGTGTCAGGCACTATGCTAAGTAATTGAGGATACAAAGAAAGACAAAAGACAGTCTCTACCCTCAAGGAGCTTACAAACAAATGGGGGGGACAATATGCAAACAAATATATATAAACCAGGCATAGAAAGGATGAATAGGAAATCATTTTTCCCTGAATTAATTCTTTTTTATTCATTGATTTGCTTATATACTTTTAGTTTACTAGATTCAGTTCCACAGTTCCTTGAGTTTCAAATTTTCTTCCCTCCTCCTCCCCCCATGGCATTTGTAATCAAGTATAGGATCAGCAAATACTTTCACGTTGTATAATAGTCTGGTTGTATAGAAATGTTGTAACCAATGGCATGAACAGTGGGAAAGAAGAAACAAAACCAAACATGGAAAAGAACGGGAACCTGTAGTTTGCTTCAGTCTGAATACAAAATAATTAACAGAGGGAAGGCACTAGAATCAAGAGGGATTGGTAAACCAGTAAAAAGAAGGAATTTTAGTTGGGACTTAAAGGAAACCAGGGAGGTCAGTAGTCAGAGCAGAGGAGAGAAAGCATTTCAGATATATGGGCCAGTCAGAAAAAATGCTTAGATCCAAGAAATGGAGGGTCTTGTTCAGGGTATGACCAGGAGACCAGTGTCACTGGAGTGAAGAGTACCTGTCAGAGAGAAGGAATAAGACGACTTGAAAGGTAGGAGGAGGCTAGGTTATGAAGGGCTTTGAATGCCAAACAGAATATTTTGTATTTGATCATGGAGGTGATAAGGAGTAACTGGAGTTTACCAAGTAGTGAGTATGACATGATCAGACCTGTGCTTTAGAAAAAATCAGTTTGGTGGCCATTGGAGGATGGGTCAGAGTGGGGAGAGATTTGAGGCAGGCCCAATTAGGGTCCCCAATAGATTATTGTAATAGTCCAGGTGTGAGGTGATGAAAGCCTGCACCAGGATTGGGGCAGTAAAGGTGAGGGAAAAGGGCATATTTGAGAGATGTTACAAAGGTGAAAAATATAAGGCCTTGGCAACAACTTGGATATGGGAAGTGAAAAAGAGTGAGGTATCAAAAATGACACATACGTTGTGAGCCTGAGGGATTGCAAAGATGATGGTGCCCTGGCCAGTAATGGAGAAATTAGGAAGTGAGGAAAGCAAGAGTTTAGAGGGAAAGATAATGAATTCTGATTTGGACATACTTAGTATCAGATGTCTACTGGACATTCAGTTTGAGATGTCTAAAAAGCAGTTGGAGATATAAGATTGGAGGTCATCAGAGAGATTGGGGCAAGACAGGTAGATCTAATAATCACTATCATAGAGATAGTAATTAAATCTATGGGAGCTGATGAGATCACCAAGTGAAGTATAGAAAGAAAAGAGAAGAGGCCCCAGGACAGAGCCCTGAGGGTCACCTACAGTTAGAGGGAATGATCTGGAGGAGGATCTAGCAAAGGGAACAGAGAAGGAGTGGTAAAAGAGGTAGGAGGAGAACCAGGAGACAGGGGTGTCATGAAGAGATGAGAATGTCAGAGAAGAGAGTGATAAGTTGTATCAAAGGCTACATCAAGGTCAAGGAGAATAAGGATGGAGAAAGGCCCATCGGATTTGGCAATGAAGAGATCATTGGTAACTTTGGAGAGAGTAATTTCAGCGGTACAAAACAAACCAATACATTACCTTTAGCTGACAGGGTATAAAAAAGTATGTACCCATGGTCTACCACCTCTCTAATGGGAGTAAGAACGTAGTTTTTCATGGGTTTTCCATCACCAAGATTAGGCATCTAATATATTCCAAATGTGATGTCTTTAAATGCCATACCTGTTGACACTGTTATCATTGTGTACATTGTTCTCCTGGTTTTCTTTTCTTCTTACTATATTAATTCATTGTGCCTTCTTATACTTATCAAAGTTTTTTACATTTGTCATTTTTTGTGGCATTATAACATTCCATTATATTTATAGGATGGGCTTGGGTCATCTAGACTTCTTTTTATACTAGGGGGTTACTTACTTATTTTTTGCTTTATGTTACCAGGCAATATCCTTTATTCATTCTTATTCTGAGTTCTAAGGTAATCAGAGGGTTTTTCTGATATTTCCTAATTGTTTATTTAAATAATTATATTTTGAAGATGGCAAAGTAGAAGCACAAACTTGGCTTGAGCTCCCACTCCAATCACTTCCAATACATGTAAAAAAATGACTCTGAACAAACTTTAGAGCTACAGAACCCACAAAATGACAGAGAGAAACACATCTCCTGCTGAAGAAAGCCTGGTAGGCCAACAGGAAGGGTCTATCACATTGAGCTGGGAGGTGAGCACAGCCCCCTGGGAGCCAAGCTCAGTCCCGTGTGAGCCACGTGGTTCCAGCCCTATGGTGGCCCCAAGCAGTGGAGACCAGAGCAAACTTCAGGAGAGTGAAACACCAGCAGCTGTGGTGGTTTCCAGATTTCTCAATCCATAAATTACAAAGACAAAGTAAAAGGTCAATGTGGAACTCTGTTGGAACTGGGGCAGATGAAAGAGTGTGGTCTGGTCCCCACCCCCAGGGCAAGAAGCAGTAGAGGCATGGCAACTGTGCTGCATGGCTGCCTCCAGACCTCCTGGGCTGCAGATTGTAAGGGGGCCAAGCAACTATTCATAGGGTAATTGCTCATGCTTTAACCTGCTTGGATCTGGAACGCAGTCTTGGGTGGTGGTCCTGGCTTGTGTTACTAGTGTGCCAGAGCTTGTGGGAGCTTCAGAGAGGGCACCCTCCTAATAGCTCCAGCAGCTGTGAAAACCCCAGAAATTTGGAACAAAGCTCTCTACATTCTGGAAGCAGAGCTTTACCATGGCAAAGAGCTCAAAAGTCAAGTAATTGGCTGGCAATATGAGCAAGCAGAGGAAGAACAAACAGACTATAGAATCTTTTGGGGGGGATAAAAAGGATCAAGGCATGAAGCAGGAGGAAGAAAATGAAGTCAGAACTCCTGCATCAAAAGCCTCCAAGAAAATATAAACTTGCTACAGGCCATGGAGGAGCTCAAGAAGGATTTTGAAAATCAAGTAAGAGAAGTAGAGGAAAAATTGGAAAGAGAAATGAGAAAGATGCAAGAAAACCATGAAAAGCAAATGAACAACCTGACTGAAGAAAATAACAACTTAAAAAACAGACTAACTTAAATGGCAAAAGAGGCCCAAAAGCCAATGAGGAAAAGAATGCCTTAAAAAACTGAATTTGTCAGATAGAAAAGGAATTTCAAAAACTCACTGAAAGAATAATTACTTCAAAATTAGATTGGAGGAAATGGAAGCTAATGACTGAAATCAAGATACTATAAAACAGATCAAAACAAATGAAAAAATAGAAGGCAATGTGAAATATCTCATTGGAAAAACCACTGACGTGGAGAATAGATGCAGGAGAGATCATTTAAAAATTATTGGACTACCTAAAAGCCATGATCAAAAAAGAGCCTAGACACCATCTTTCAAGAAACTATCAAGCAAAATTGCCCTGATATTCTAGAGCCAGAGGAAAAATAGAAACTGAAAGAAATCACCAATCACCTCTTGAAAAATATCCCAAAAAGAAAACTCCTAAGAATATTATAGCCAAATTCCAGAGTTCCCAGTAAAGGAGAAAATACTGCAGTCAGGAAGACACAATTTGAGTATAGTAGAAACACAATAAGGATAACACAAGACCTAGCAGCTTCTACATTAAGAGATAAAAGGGCTTGGAATATGATATTCCAGAGGTCAAAAGAGCTAGTACTAAAACCAAGAATCACCTACCCAGAAAAACTGAGTATAATGCTACAGGGGGAAATATGGTCATTCAGTGAAATAGAGGATTTTCAACCATTCTTGATGAAAAACCCAGAGCTGAACAGAAAATTTGACTTTCAAATACAAGAAGCATGAGAAGGTAAACAGGAACAAGAAATCATAAGGAACTTATTAAAGTTGAAATATTTACATTCCTACATGGACAAACAACAATTCTAACTCATGAGAATTTTCTTAGTATGAGGATAGTTGAAGGGAATATAAATGTGTGTGTATATATATATATGTATATATACATATATATATGTTTATATAGGAGGGTGTATGTGTGTATAAATACATATGTGAGTGTGTGTATGTGTACAGGTATACATAGACAGAGGCACAGGATGAATTGAATATGAAGGGATGATGTCTAAAAAATATAATTAAGAGGTGAGAGAAGAATTTATTGGGAGAAGGAGAAAGGGAGAGATTGATTAGGGTAAATTATCTCATATAAAAGAGGCAAGAGAAAACTGTTACAATGGAGGGGAAGAGCAGGAAGGTGAAAGGGAATGGGACAACTTAATTTCCCTTCATAAGGAGGGAATAACATACACGCTCAATTGGGTGTCTTACCCTACAGGAAAATTGAGGGTAGGGTATAAGAGGGGGGATCATAAAAGGGAGGACAGATTGGAGGAGAGGGTAGTTAGAAGCAAACATTTTTGAAAAGGGATAGGGTCAAAAGGGAAAATAGAGTAAGTGGGGGTGGGATAGGATGGAGGGAAATATAGTTAGTCTTTCACAATATAACTACTATGGAAATGATTTGGGTAACTACACATGTACAACCTATATTGAATTGCAAGTCCTTCCTGTGGGGGTGGGTGAGGAGGGAAGAAGGGAAAAAATATGAAACTCAACATTTAAAAAACAAATGTTTAAAAACAAATTTGTTTTGGTTATTGTTGCTGTTTTTGCATGCAACTGGAAGATGATAAGATGTACAGGCACTGGGGTATAGAAAAATAAAAAAATAAAGTTAAATAAATAAATAATCGCTTTTCTAAAGTGATATTATCATTCTTAATTAATTAGCTTTGAGATCTCACCACAGTTTATTATATATTTTTCCATTTAACAAACAGAAGAAACATTTTTTCCCCATAAGCATTTGTTCATCTCTTTGTATTAAATATCCTAATTTCCCGGGCTTAAGTAAACATCAAACCTACAGGCTATACAATTTGTTAGCAGTGTTACAAACAGTAAAACAAATTTATAATTGATTACTGCATCAGTAGTGAGAAAAATTATAAACAATGCTTAAGCACCAATACAATTTTAACTATGATTATGACTTCTGATTTCTCCTCACTTTTAAAAAACATTTTCCCTCAATTGCAGTTAAAAATAATTTTAACATTCATTCTTTAAAATTTTGAGTTCCAAATTCTCTCCCTTTCTTCCTCTCCTCCTCCTTCCCTGAGACAGTAATTGTATATCATATTAGTCATGTTGTGGGGGAAAAAACACAACAAAAAAAAAACACGGAAAAGACAAAGAAAGCGAAAAATAGTATCCTTTTTCTGCATTCAGACTCCATCAATTATTTCTCTGAAGATGGATATTTTTTATAGTCCTTCAGAGTTGCTTTTATTCATTATATTGCTGAGAATAGCTAAGTCATTCACAGTTGGTCATTGTACAATAATGCCATTACTATGTGCAATGTTCTCTTGGTTCTACTCACTTCACTATGCATCAGTTCATGTAAGTCTTTCCAGGTTTTTTTTCTGAAATCTTCCTGCTTCCCATTTCTTATAGTACAATAGTATTCTATTACAATCATATACCACAACTTGTTCTACCATACCTCAGTTGATGGACATCCCATTAATTTCTAGTTCTTTGCTACCACAAAAAAGAACTGCTATAAATATTTTTGTACATACAGATACTTTTCCTTTTTTATCTCTTTGAGATACAGATCTAGTAGAGGTATTGCTTGGTCAAAGGGTATGAACAGTTTTATAATCCTTTAGATATAGTTCCAAATTGCTCTCTAGAATGATTGGATCTATTCACAACTCCACCAACAATGCATTAGTGTCTCCATTTTCCCATATCCCCTCCGATATTTATCATTTTCCTTTTTGGCCATATTAACCAATCTGAAAGTATGAGGTGGTACCTCAGGGTTGTTCTAACTTGTACTTCTCTAATCAATAGCGATTTAGAGCATTTTTTCACAGGACTAGAGATAGCTTTGTTTGCTTCATTTGAAAATTGCCTGTTCATATCCTTTGACCATTTATCATTTGGGAAGTGACTTTTATTTTTATAAGTTCAACTCAGTTCTCGATATACTTGAGAAATTAGACCCTCATCAGAGATATTTGCTGTAAAAAAGTTTTCCCCAGCTTTCTGTTTTTCTTCTAATTTTGGTTGAATTGGTTTTGTTTTTCCAAAAACTTTTAAATTTAATATAATCAAAATTATCCATTTTACATCTCATAATGCTTTCTATGCCTTGTTTGGTCATAAATTATTTCCTTCTCTATATATCTGACAATTAAACTCTACCTTGCTCTCCTAATTTGCTTATGGTATTACCTTTTATATCTAAATCTTGTACCCATTTTGACCGTATCTTGGTATATGGTGTGAGATGTTGGTCAATGCCTAGTTTCTGTCAAATTGGTTTTTTTTCCTTCAGTTTTTCCAGCAGTTTTTGTCAGATAGTGAATTCTTATCCTCATAGTTTGAATCTTTGGGATTATCAAACACCTGATTACTGTGGTCATGATTACTATGTATTATGGAATTACATTAATTATATATATAGGTATATATGTATATATAATATAGCTATATAATACAAGTTATGTATTATAACTAATCTATTCTATGTATTATAACTAATCTAAAGAGCTACCACTCTTTTTCTTATCCAGTATCATTGTTTTGATTACCACTTTATAATACAATTTGAGATCTGTGGTACAGCTAAGTCATCTTCCTTCGTGGTTTTTTTTTTACTTGATTCTCTTGATATTCTTGACCTTTTGTTCTTCCAGATGAATTTTGTTGCTTTTTTTCTAGTGCTATAAAATAATTTTTGGTAGTTTGATTGGTATGGCACTACATAAGTAAATTATTTTAGGTAGAATTGTCATTTTAATTATATCGGCTCAGCCTGCCCATGAGCAACTGATATTTTTCTAATTGTTTACATCTGACTTTATTTGTGTGAAAAGTATTTTGTGTGTGTTCATATAGTTCCTGGGTTTGTCTTGGCACCACCATTTGCCTACAGAACAGCAACCAAAGTTTTCAAGAATTCTCTTTATAATTTTACTTAAGAAGGTAAGAGTTAAAAACAGCTCTCTCAGCAAAGAAATTGTCATCACGCTTTCTCTGTTCTCTCACAGTCTCTCTTCAGCTATTACAGTCCCTCCAGAATGACAGTTAAAGTAGTTTTCTCAGGTCCTATTCTTAAGGTATAGTAGCAATATCTATATAATCTTTCCACATTACTTATTAGCTCCCAATGGTTTAATTATTGTCTCTATACAGATGGCTCCCAGATGTCTAGATCCAGCTCTAGTCTCTCTACTGAGTACCAGTCCCATTTCACTGTTTATTGGACATTTCAAACTCAATATGTCCAAAACTTAATTCTTTATATCTCTCCCCCAAATCTGAGGGGGTGGTTGAGGGTGTAATGCTGTTGGAGTTTTTTTTTTCAACAATTACCTCCTCAACCCCCTTTTCTCTCAGAGAGACTTAATTAGTCACATCCTGTTGTGATAATTAGCTTCTTTTAAGCCTAATGGCAACATTATACCCTTCAACATCTATGTGGTCCTGCTCTTGTCTGTTTTATGGAGTTTATACCTGATTAAATATAAGTTTGTATGGTCTCTATAGTTAAGGTCTTCCGATTCAGAAAATTCCTAACATTCAGCAGAGGTTTGGCTCTCTTCCCCAATTTAAATGTATGTTTATCTCTAGCCAATCTCTGGCTTCTTTTTGTTTTAGGTCAAAATCAGGAGAGAGGAAAAGAAGTGAGCAGTATGCTATAGCATTTATTACTGGACAGCCATGGGGAGAGAAATTTTGGGAAAGAACAGATCTTCTTCGGAATTTTCCTTAGTTTTCCAAGAGGTGAGTGCATCTCGTAGCTTGGGCGCTCCTGTCAGTTTCTTTTACCTGTTGCCTCTCCAGCCACCAACTCTTTCTGGCTCAACTCCTTAAGTTAGTAGGTAGCTCTGTGGATGCTATCTCTCCATGTCTGCTGCTCAGCTTCTGAAGTCCTCATTCCTTCTTTTTCATAGATCTCTTGCAGACTTTGTCCTCAGAAGAACTCCCAGGTATGACCTTCTGGTTCAAAGATTGGGACAGTCCCCCACCCCTCTCCAGCTTGAGAAGCAATGACATATTCTGCTGATGTAATTGCCACATGAGCTTTGGAGCATGTGTAGTCAGGGTTTCTAGCTTGCTTAAATGGCAGAAAAGAGAAGGAATCTTCCAATCAGCCTGTGAGCCAGACATGAGGATGCCTTTAGAAGGCACTCACTGACAGGGACTTGTCCTGCCAGGTTGCCTTGGTCACCAAGTGCAAGGATTGGTCCAAGTCTTCCTGTGGGGAGAGAGGTCTTTCTACCAAGGCCATCACCATGTAGCCTGAGAGGGCATGACCTTCTTGTTGCTTCTGTCCTGCTGTTGGTGGCACATAGGACTCAGTTGCAAACTAGTAAACTTGGGAGGCCCAGCAGAGCGAGCTACCAGAGGTGCAGAGAGAAATGTCAAGGCCAGTATTTATGGTTCACCAACACAGCTTCAAGGGGTGACTGGGAAAAAACCCCAGTAGGGGACTGACTGTACCCAGGGTATTGGCTCCTGCAAGAGGGAGCGACTGAGCCATTGCCTAGGTCATCATCAGAAGAGAAAAGCCCATTCTCCCCAGGGACTGAGATGGTATAGGGGGAGTGTGCACCATGTGTTTGGGTGAAATGTTTGAACTTTTTTCTATTATTGCTGTATCTTCTAAGCAAATCCCTCTGGAAAGCTAATTAATGTTCACTAAAATGACAATGAGAGGAGTAGCTAGGTGGTGCAGGGAATAGAGTACTGGCCCTGGAGTCAGGAGGACCTGAGTTCAAATTCAGCGTGAGATGCTTGACACTTTGTGACACTTGACAGTTGTGTGACCTCGGGCAAGTCACTTCACCCCAATTGCCCTGCCTTCCCCCCTCAAAATAACAATGGGGCTTCAGTCACTGTTGATTTATAATGGGGAGAATATACTATCATTGAGATGATAGCATTAGAAAAGAATCACCTTGACCTCCTTAGGAATACCCCTAGAATTCTCAGGGAGTGATTTAACTGGCCTTATGAGTGAGTTCATGTCTATCACTGTGCATGAGCTGTCCTTTCTTGTCATGAATATATATAGCTAAGCAAAACCTAAAAAACATTGTTGGAGAATGCACATCCAAATTTGTGTCTCCAGTCTAGGAGTGTGTAAACCATAGTTCATAAGTCATAACTTGAGGCCTAAATCTGGCTCATTGCCTGGTTTTGTGCAGCTTGTGAGCTAAGGTTTTTACATTTTTAAATACAATAAAACTTTATTTTAAAATAGAAAAAAGCATTCTAAGTGCAGGCCTTGCAGGTCAGATTTAAGTCATGTGGTGGAGTTTGACAGCCCTTGCTCTAATCCATTACCTAGATGCTAAGAGGCGGGAGGGCTGTTTCAACCTTAGATTTTTGTCACTGCTTTAGTCAGAGGTCTGAGGTGCTTTAAAGTAATTTACGCTCAAATTAGTATTGGATCATCTCATCTTAAGAGCTTGTAAGAAGAAGGGGAATGCTGGGAATAGTGTGAAATTCACTCGACCTCAGGAAAATGAATTTCCCAGAGTTCAAGGAAAATGTCTATAGGATGCCATGGTCTGAGCCATAGGAAGTCGATCCAAGAGCAATAGGAAGTTCTTAAAGCTGTCATTTGGACAGTGTTGAATTTGCCTCACTAGAAAGAAATCATTGATAACA
The DNA here is from genome assembly GCA_028646575.1 of Pseudocheirus occidentalis. NCBI lineage: Eukaryota > Metazoa > Chordata > Mammalia > Diprotodontia > Pseudocheiridae > Pseudocheirus > Pseudocheirus occidentalis. Next base: position 60,874,370 of record CM053602.1, on the reverse strand, counting down.
AAGTACAATAGACTCTCTTGGATGTCCTGCTCTCTGGGGGTCTTCAACTGGATGCTGGAGGACCAGCAGCTAATGATGTTATGGGGAGCCTTTATACTTAAGTTGGACCTCTGAGGGGCCTTCCAAATCTGCCAGTCAATGAAATCCCAAAGGATGTGAGGAGAGCTCCAGTGTGTGCCAATTATGTATCAGCAGGTGATCTGAAGCCTATAGGGAAGGAGAAAGCACACTGGAATAGCAGGCAAGATCCCTGGGTTCTAGCTCAGGATCTACTATGAGCACACTAAGTGATGCTGCCTTCATTTCTGGGCCCTGCTAAAGAAAGCAGAAAAACCCTAGCCCAGCCCTTCTATCCCCTGATCCTGTGACTCCTAGCCTCTTTCTCCTCTCTCATTTATGCAAGAATAGAAAATGGGCTGAGGGCTCCTCATGCTGCCTCTTTCTGCTTTTTTCTTGCAGTTCTGGGGATGAGTGCCCCTGACTTTTACTCTGCTGGACGGTGAAGAAGCTTCTTTGTCTCCAGCCCCTTTGTGCTGAGAATTTTCCTTTTGTGTGGAATTGTGCCCAGGCCTGACACACTGCTTGTCACTTCTCTTTTCAGACAACTCTGGTCTTCCTTCCTTCTGCTGAATCACTCTGATCCCCAGTTTCTGGAGGCTTGGGAGGTAGAATGGGGCTGATGAGATGAGGCAGTTAAGAACTTGGGGTGATGGGCTACGAGGAATGATAGAATGATAGGCTAAGGAAGAGGAAACTAGCTATGTAAGAAGAACAGTAACCAGCTTCTCTCTTTTCCTACTCATGACTCAAAAAAGGGATCTTTCAGACTGATTCTGTATCTTTCAATTGTCCTGTCCCCTGACTCATCCTGATCCTTGAGGCAAGAAGCCAATTTTGTTCAGCACAAAGGTTCTTTCTGCACTCTGCAGCAAGGGGGATGGGATGCTGCCTGATGTTTCTAGGCCTTGAGAGAGGGGCTGTCTATTATTGGGGTAAGTAACTCCAAGGAAATCAGCACAGTAACCCATTGCTGACCTGGTTTTGAAGGCACCTATACTGTGGGAAATAAGACTCTTCTAGATTTTCTAAGGGCAGATGTAGAAAGAGGGCCAGATGTGGAGCCCAGGACCTGGATTCACATCTTTATTTTGAAACTACTTGTGTGACCTTGGGTAAGTCCCTTTCCTTTGATTTCAATTTTCTCATCTGTAAAGCAAGTGATTTGGAACAGATGACATTCATTATCCTTTCTGGCTCTTAGCCAATGATTTCCAACCAATGGTGCCAAAGCCTTAGCTTTAGCTTGTTTGGTGATGGAAAATTCACTGCTTCCTCAGGCAGCCAAACCCACTTGTAGATGCATCTCATTAAATGGACTGAAAGAATCATAGCTGCCTACCTGGACAAGATCTCAGAAGTTATCTAATGCACTCCCCTAATTTTACAGATGAGGACAAAGAGTTCCAGAGAGATTAAGTGATTTGTCTAGGATCATGCAAAAGTGATAGCATTTGAATTCAGGGCTTCTGATGCTAGAGTCAGTGCTCTTCATCCACCTCCTCCATTCTTACTCAAGTGCTGTTGAATATAGCTGCAAGAAGTCATGAAATTGTCCTTACTGGGTCCACTACAAATTTTTGTGTAATACAAGCTCTTGACTCAATTTCCCAACTCATACCAGGACTAACAGGTCAGGTTTCCAGAGCTTGGCTGGATAGTCTCTCTTCAGGGTAACCCTGAGGGATTAGAGGTATCTAACACTATCATTCACAAGCCCCCATCCAGTGTGTTTCCCATATTGACCAACCAATAAACATATCCCAAATATCAATAAACTAATTAACATCAACTTGTCGTTTACAAAGGGATATTTATTGAGAAGCAAGAAATGATATACAACACCTAAACTTAGAGAACACTCTCCCCTTTACATAACTTGGTTCCATTTAAAGTGATATCAAGTATAAATAATTGCATACCCTTTGATCCAGTAATACCACTTCTGGGGTTGTATCCCAAAGAGATCATAGAAGTGGGAGGAAGACCCATATGTACAAAAATATTTATTGCAGCTCTCTTTGTGGTGGCAAAAAACTAGAAATTAAGGGGATGCCCATCAATTGGGGAATGGCTAAACAAGTTGTGGTATATGAATGTAATGGAATACTATTATGCTATATGAAATGAGGAGGAGACAGCCTTCATATTTACCTGAAAAGGCTTATACAAACTGATGCTAAGTGCGAAGAGCAGAACCAGGAAAAATTTGTGCACAATCACAGACACATCATATGTGTGATGACCAACTTTGATAAACTGGACTCTTCTCAGCAACGCACAGCTATAAGATGACTCTACAAGTCTCAGGATGGAAGGAGATATCTACATTCAGAGAAAGATCTAGAAAGACCAGAGTTTAAATGGAGACTGAAGCAAACTACATGCTATTGTTCTTTTCCATGTTTGGTTTTCTTTCTTTTTTCCCATTGTTCACTCCATTAGTTACAACCCTTCTACATAACCAGACTATTGTACAATGTGAAAGTATTTGCAGATTCTATACTTGATTGCATGCCACCATTGGGGTTGGGGAAGGGAGGGGAAAAAAATTGGAAACTCAAGGGATTGTGGAATTGAATCTCGTAAACTAAAAATAAATAAACAAGTCAATGAAAAAAAATAAAGTGGTAGCAAGAACTCCGCACAACCCCCACAAAGGTCAGCTCTGGTGTGTCATAGCCAATGGATAAGTTGTTCCTTTCCTTATAAGGCATGGTGCCTCAGCTGCTAGGTTGATTCACTGCTCAGCTGGGTCAAGGCTGGCTTCTCCATTTCTCTACTTTCTCCTCTCTTACTCTCTTCTTCTTTTTTTTCTTTTGGCTTTTTGGATCTCTTCAAGAAGCTTGTCCCCACTTTCATCCCTCTCTTTAATCTTTAATTTTGTTTCTTTCCTGCTGCCTAAAAACATGTCCATCTCTCCTGTCCTTTGTATAAGCCTCTTCAGGTTACCCAACAGGGTAGTTGGGGTTAAGTGACTTGCCCAAGGTCACACGGCTAGTTTTTGTGTTAAGTGTCTGAGGCCGGATTTGAACTCAGGTACTCCTGACTCCAGGGCCGGTGCTCTATTCACTGCGCCACCTAGCCGCCCCTCTAACCTACTCTTTGATTCAGTGATAGGCTGTTTCATGAATGAGACCCTCTATCTCTCAGCCCCAGGCATTTTTTCTGACAGTCCTTCATGCTTGGATCACTTTTCCTCCCTCCCTCCTCAGCTCTGCTTTCTGGTTTCTCTGGCTTTCTTCAAGTCCCAATTAGTATCTCACCTTCTACAGGAAGCCTTGCTCAACGACTCCATTCCAATGCCTTTCCTACATTAATTATTTTCTAATTTGCCTATATGTAGCTTTTTTGGGTCTATATTTGTTTACGTATTGTCTCACCTATTAGATTATAAACTTCTTGTGGACAGAGACTGTCTCTTACCTCTTTTTGTATCCCCAGTGCTTAGCACAGTGCTTGGTACATAGTAGGTACTTTATAAGTGTTTATTGATGGGTCGATTCTCACTGGGTTTAGCTGCTGTTTCTGTAGGCTCCAGTTGCTAAAAAGACCTCAAAAGGTCTTTTTCATGTTTTCACCCTTCTTTCTACCCTTCAGAGGCTTGCAAACTCATAACCTGAACTGTGTTACACATTTCCCTAAGATCAGGAAAGAATGAAGCATAATAGAAACAGAAGAAATAGGCACACTATGCATTCATGACTGTATGATGGCTGGCCTTGTGAGGAACTAAGGCAGCAGATGCACTACTATTGCCTGTGTCGCTACCGTGACCCCTCCGTCTTTCTCCATCAAAAGGCCCCCAGCCATTCTTGTCATATCCATCAATTAGGAAAAGAGAGTTCCCCATTTGAGCCTTTTGTATGCACACTCAGTCCCAGCTAGCAGCCAGTCTTTTCATCTCTGTGCATTAAGGTAAGAGGAAACAATTAAGAGGATGCCTGCATGAACTCAGAGGTGGGAAGGGAAAGGGCCCCTCTGTCCCACATTTCTAGAAGCAGACTCCATGGACATATTGGACCCTTATTGGCCAGCGCCCCTATTTAAATGCTATCAACTCTCAACAAGGCACCTGCAACCCTTTTATTCCTCTCCAATTAATTGCCTCTTCTTACTGCTTTCCAACCCTTCTATGCCTCTAATTGATTATTCCCCTCTCTACAATGGATGAGCCAAACTATTTCTTCTCTCTTCAAGTTTTCTACAGTATTCCCTGCCCCCACTCTCTCTGCTGACATCTTTACCTCTTGTTTTATTTTTTTAAAAATGAAGACCATTCATCAAGAGCTTTCTCTTCTCCCCTACTCTTCATCTGACAACCTTTTGGCATGGCCCCTGCCATTTTCTCCTTCATTCCCATCTCTGATAATGAGGTAGCCTTTTTCCTTGCCAACACAAACCCTTCTACAAATACCCATGATCCTACTCCCTCTCATCTCTTCAAGAAGCTTGTCCCCACTTTCATCCCTCTCTTTAATCTTTAATTTGGTTTCTTTCCTGCTGCCTACAAACACGTTCATCTCTCCTATCCTGAAAAAACCCTCTCACCTCTGATGGCTATCAGCAAATACTCTTTTTTTTACTTCAAATTCCTTAAAAACCCATTTACATTAGCTCCCTTCACTTCCCTCCTGCTCTTTTACACCAGCTACAGTGGCTTCTGACTTCATTGCTCAACTGAAACTACTCTCTCTAAAACTGTCAGGGATCTCTTAGTTGCCAGATCTGATAGCTATGGTCTTTTTTCAGTTCTCACCCTTCTTGACTTCTCTGAAGCATGTGACATTGTTGACCACTCTCTCCCTTTGGATCCCCTCTTTTCTCCAGGTTTTTGACATTGCTCCCTCCTGTCCTCCTCTTAATTGTCCATATATCCTCTACTAAACATAGGTAATTCCTCACAACTCTGTCCTAGGACCTCCATTTTCTTTCTAATTTGTCCCACTTTATTAACCTTATTAATTTCTCATGGATCCAATAATCATCATCCCATAGGATTCAAAGGTCTATACATTTAACTCTTGTCTTTCTCCTGTGCTCAAGTCTTGTGTCACCTTTTGGATGATGTACGGTCTTTTGGACAGCTCAAACTGCATGTCCTGTAGGCTTCTCAGACTCAACATGACCAAACACAATTCACCATCTTCTCCTTCTTCCTAACTTCTTCTAAACTTCTATGTCATTGTAAAGGGTATGACCTCTTCCCAGTCATTCCTGATTGCTCAACCTCACTCACCCCATATTCACTCAGTTGCCAAGTAGTTTCAAATTTTTCTTGTACAGTGTCTTCTGTATACATTCCCTTCTTTCCATTCACACAGTTGCCACCATATTTCAAGCACTTATTACCTCTCACTTGACTATCACAGTAGTCCCTTAATTGGTCTCTTACTCCATCCATCCTTCACACAGCAGGCAAGTTAATTTTTTAAAATTAATTTTTGTTTATTTTTACTTTATATCATTCATTTACATGAGATTTTCAGTTACAAATTTTCTCCCCATTTTTCCCCTACCCACCACCCCAAAATAGCAATCCCACTTTATACCCCCTGCCCCAATCTACTCTCTCCCATATCCTCCTCCATTACCCCTCTGACTTTCCGGTAGGGCAAGATGGATCTCCCTACCCCAGTGCCTGTATATCTTATTTCCCAGTTCCATATAAATAATAATAATAATAATAATAATAATAATCATTATTATTATATACATATATATTTAACATTTGATTTTGAAACTTTAAATTCTAGATTTTTTCCCTTCCTCTCTTGTCACCCACCCCCACTGGAAAAACAAACAATTCAATACAGGCCATATATGTGTAGTTACACAAAACATCTCCACAATGGACATATTGTGAAATACTGACTATATTTCCCTCCATCCTATCCCGCCCCCCACTTGTTCTATTTTCTACTTTGCCCCAGTCCCTTTACAAAAGTTTGTGCTTCTAAAAACCCTTGCCCTCAACCTGCCCTCCCCTCCATCACCCTCCCTCTCATCCCTTTTCCCCCTATTCTCCTGTAGGGCAAGATATCCAATTGCAAGTGTATGTCATTCCTTCCCTAAGCCAAATTCAATGCAAGTAATGTTGACCCATTCCCTTTTGCCTTCCTGTTCCTCCCTTCCATTGTAAGTCATCCCTTGCCTCTTCTTGTCTCCTCTCATTATATTCCTCTCCCACCTATCAATTTCACTTTTTAAATATCATCCTTTCCTGTTCAATTGATCCTGTTCCCTCTGTCTATGTATGCCTGTACACATATATACGCACACGCACATATGTATTCATATGCATATATACCCTCCTTTATAGACATATGTGTATGTATACATATATACATTATATATATATATGCATATATATGTACACATTTCTATTCCCTTCAACTCTACTCATACTGAGAAAAGTTTCATAAGTTACAATTATTGCTTTTCCATGTAGGCATGTAAATAGTTCAACTTTGATAAGTTCCTTATGATTTCTTTTCCCTGTTTACCTTCTCATGCTTCTTGTATTTGAATGTCAAATTTTCTATTCACCTTTGGTTTTTACATCAAGAATGCTTGAAAGTCCTCCACCTCATTGAATGATCATATTTTCCCCTGAAACATTATACTCAATTTTGCTGGGTAGGTGATTCTTGGTTTTAATCCTAGCTCCTTTGATCTCCAGAATATCATACTCCAGGCCCTTTTATCCCTTAATGTAGAAGCTGCTAGATCTTGTGTTATCCTGATTGTATTTCTACAGTATTCAAATTGTTTCTTCTTGGCAGCTTGTAATATTGTCTTCTTGATCTTGGAACTCCAGAACCTGGCTATAACATTCCTAGGAGTTTTCTTTTTTGGTCTTTTTCAAGAGGTGATCGGTGAATTTTGTCAAGTTCTATTTTGCCCTGTGGTTCTAAAATATCAGAGTAATTTTCCTTGAGAATTTCTTGAAGGATTATTTCTAGGTTCATTTTTTGATCATGGCTTTCAGGTAGCTCAATAATTTTTAAATTGTCTCCCTTGGATCTATTTTCCAGGTCAGTGGTTTTTTTCAATGAGATATTTCATATTGTCTTCTATTTTTTTTCATTTGTTTGGATCTGTTTAATAGTATCTTGATTTCTCATAAAGTCATTCAATTCCATTTGCTCCACTCTAATTCTGAAGGAATTATTCTCTTCAGTGAGCTTTTGAGATTCTTTTTCCATCTGGCAAATTTGACTTTTAAAGGCATTCTTCTCCTCATTGGCTTTTTGGGCCTCTTTTGCCATTTGAGTTAGTCTATTTTTTACGGTTTTCTTCAGTCAGATTGTTGGCTCTCTTTTCATGATTTTTTTGCATCATTCTCATTTGTCTTCCCAATTTTTCCTCCACTTCTCTTATTTGGTTTTCAAAATTCTTCCTACGCTCCTCTATGGCCTGTAACCAGTTTATATTTTTCTTGGAAGCTTTTGGTGCAGGAGTTCTGACTGTGTCCTCATGTTCCATGTTTTGATCCTTTTTGTCCCCAAAAAAGGAATCTAAAGTTGGGTTGCTGTGCTTGCTTTGCTTCCTTTGCCTGGTCAGCTTGACAGTCAATTAACTTTACTTTTGAGCTCTTTGCCACAGTAGAACTCTGCTTCCAAATGGGGGAGCTTTGTCCCAGATTGCTGGGGTTTTCATAGCTGCTGGAGCTATTAGGAGGCTGCCATCTCTACAGCCCCCACCAGCTTTGGCTCACTGGTTATACACCTCAGGACCACCACCCAAGACCACAATCCCAATCCAGGCAGGTTAAGGCAAGAGCACTTAGCCTCTCAATGGTCACTTGGCCCCCCTGCAATCTGTAGACTGGGAGCTCTGAAGCAGCCATGTGGAGGCAGCTGCAGGGCCTCCACTTCTGCCTCTTCTGGCTCTGGGTGCAGAAGGCTGGACCCACTCTTCCTTCCCCCCCCCCAAATTCAGCCAAGTTCCACTGATTTTTACTTTGTCTTTGGTATTTATGGGTTGATAATTCTGGAAACTGCCACAACTGCTGTTGATCCACTCTCCTGAATGCTCCAGCTGGGCTGATTAGGCTGCCCTGGGGCTAAAGCCACAGGTTCATGCAGGGCTGGGCTCAGCATCCAGCATGCTGCAATGAACCCTTCCTGTCCACCTGCCAGGCTGCCTTCAGAGGGTGATTTGTTCCTCTGTCACTTTGTGGGTTCTGGAGCTCTAAAATTTGTTTAGAGTCATATTTTATAGGTATTTTCCAAGGTAAATTTCTTAAAGTGTGTCTGATCATGTCACTGTACCACCACTATCAATCAATAAACTCTACTGGCAACCTGTTATCTTTACGACAAAATATAAATTCTTTTGTTTGAGATTAAAAGCTTTTCACAGCCTACCCCCTCCTTATAATTCCAGTCATCTTATACTTCCTTCCACAAACTCTTGTCATTGTTCATCTTTTATTTTCAAAAAAGGACCAATGACATCATGGGTTGATGTCTTGACTCTCCAGTAAATTGGATTTAAGTGAGGCAGAGTTGCACAAAGTCAGCATCACCCTCTCTTCCAGAGTCATCAAAGACCAATGGTAATACAAAAGTCAAAATGACTGGTGATCACCCAGGATGCAGTGGATGACCTTGGTATCTTCAATGTCTGGCCAAGCTGTAAGTCACCTTCATTGCCACTGAAATTTGAGGCCTGTCAGTTACCTTCAATCAGGTTTAGCCCATCTGCCAAGAGAGTTTCTGTACAGTTGCTATACATGCTATAGCTTCTTGGAGCCATAGGTAATACTTTGGTGAGGGGTGGACACCAAAGATGGATGAGCAGACCAGAAAAGGGCTTAGCAGTCCTCAATCCACAGGTTTTTGGCCCCCCTGAACACCCCACACATGCCAATCTTCCCTGAACATTCTGTACACCCTAGTCCTCCCTTGAATACTTTATGCACCCCAGTCCTCCCTCAGTACCTCATATATCCCACAAACTCTACAATCTAGTCATATTGGCTTCCTCACTTTTCTACACACACTGTATCCCATCTCTTATTCCCATGCTTTTCCATTGGCCCCCATTGTTGGAATGTACTGCCTCCTCACCTCTGACTCTTGGATCCTCAGCTTTCTTTCAAGGCTTGGATTCTACAAGAAGCTCTTTGTGGTCCCACCTTCACATGCTGTCTGTGCCTTCCCTCCAAATCTACTTTAGATACCTTTTCTGTATATTTCATATATGTGTATATGTCTCCCCAATAGAACATGAACTCCTTGAACGTAAGTACTGTCTTTTGCCTTTGTCTTCTCCAAGTTTAGCACTGTACCTGGCATAAAGTAAGAGCCTAATAAATGTTTGTTCATTGACTCATTAAAATGCTTCTTTATAACTGATTGCTTATTTCTACCCAAAGGGAACAGTTTCACTGTGTAGCTCTGATGGTTTGTGGTTACTACTAAAGAGCGTGAGATCTGACTGAATGAGTTGCTCATTACCTAGGGTGGTGAATAATGATGAACTTTAGTATACTAAGTATGTCCTATACCAAGCTAACCTGTGGCCTTAATTTAAAACAATGGGGAAGGTAGCCTGGTAGTGAAAAACTCAACTAGAGCAGAAGATGTTGGTTGTGAAATATTGACTTAGGTAGGATCAGACCAATTATGGACAACCTGGACACCAAGTGGAGATGTTTGATACCAGAGGAATCATGGGTAATTGTAGGGTTTTGACAAAATCCATGTTTTTGAAAGAATAGTTTTGCCCTATGTAAACTGTAAACTTCCTGAGTACAAAAACTATCCTAATTTTTGTCTTCATGTCTACAAGTACCTAATACAGGGATCAGAACATAAATGCTTAATAAATGCACATGATGAATTGAATTAAATTAGTTCAGACGAGGAAGATACTGGTGAGAGGAAAACCAGTTAAGTTTCCCATAGTAATGCCAGCTCAAGGTGATAAGGGCCTGTATGAAATCACAATACAAATTTAAAGAAAGGAACAAATAAAAGACATTTTATCTCCCTCAGATTACCCTCTGGACATTCCTGAATTTGCCTAAGTTCTCTCTCCACCCTTCAACATGAAAGTGGAGCTCTAGAAATCACTGAAATGTTCTGCACTTTCAGTCAATCAGTAAGTCAGTGAATAAATACTTAGTAAACACCAAATAAATGCCAGGCATTGTCCTAAGTACTGAGGATACAAAGAAAGGCAAAAGGCAGTCTCTGTCCTCAAGGAGTTCACCATCTGATGGGGGAGGCAACACGCAAACCACTATGGACAAATTATATACAGGATAAACAGGAAATACCTAAGAAAGGAAGACAATAGAATGAAGAGAGTCTGGTAAAGTTTTATGTAGAAGGTGGTACTTGAAGGAATACAAGAAAACTAGGAGGCAGAGATGAAGAGGGAGAGCAATCCAAGCATTGAGAAAAGCCAGAGAAAAATCCTAGATCCAAGAGATAAAGGGTCTTATTCAAGGAACAGGAAGAAGACCACTGTCACTAGATCAAAGAGGATGTTCATGGGGGGAGCAGTATAAGAAGGCTGGAAAGGTAGATAGGGGCTAAGATGTGAAGAACTTTGAATGCCAGAGAATTTTGAATTTGATGCTGGAGATGGTAAAAAAGCAACTGTAGGGGAAGCTAGGTGGCACAGTGAATAGAGTACTGGCCCTGGAGTCAGGAGGCCCTGGGTTCAAATCTGGCCTCAGACACTTGACAGGCTCACTAGCTATATGACTGTGGGCAAGTCACTTAACCCCAAATGCCTTGCCTTCCCCCCCCCTCAAAAAAATAAAAGAAAAAGCAACTGTTGTTTACTGAGAAGGGAGGTAACATGGTTGAACCTATGATGAGGGAAATCTCTTTAGCGACTGAATGGAGGATGAATGGAGGGGGAAAAGATTTACGTCAGGAAGACTTCCCTCTCCTCAAACAGGCTTTTGCAATTGTTCATGCATAAGGTGTTGAGGGACTGCACCAAGCGAATAAGAGTGTCAGAAAATAGATGATGGGGAGTGGTATTCAAGAGATGTTGCAAAGGTGAAATTGACTACCCTTGGCAATTGATTGGACCTGAGGTGGGGAGGGGTGAAAGAGAGTGAAGGGTCCAAGAATGACTCACAGGTAGCAAGCCTGGGGAACTGGGAGGGTGATAGTGTCTTTGATGGGAATAGAGAAGTTTGGAAGGAGAGCAAGTTTGGAGGGAAATATGATAAATTCAGTTTTGGACATGTCGAGTTGATGTCTGCTGATTTTGAGACATCTGATAGGTATTTGGAGATGTGACACTGGAGGTCAGCAGAGAGGTTAAAGCTAGATAAGTAGATTTGAGAATCATCAACCTAGAGATGATAATTAAATCCATGAGAGTTTCAAGGCAGCTAGCAGTAGAGTGGATAGAGCACTGGTCCTGAGTCAGGAAAACCTGAGTTTCAATTTATTTTTCGTTTTTTTGTAACAGTTTAATAGTATCTTGGTTTCTCATAAAGTCATTAGCTTCCACTTGCTCCACTCTAATTCTGAAGGAATTATTCTCTTTAGAATGCTTTTGAGACTCTTTTTCCATCTGGCAAATTC
>CM053602.1:60796766-60862249 GCA_028646575.1 Pseudocheirus occidentalis | reverse complement strand
GGGGGGAGGGATAGGAAGGAGAGATGGACGATCACTGTCACAATATTTCCACTATGAAGATGTCCTATATAATCACACATCCACAGCCTGTATTGAAGTGAGTGTCCTTCCAGTGGGGGTGGGTGACAAGGGAGGAATCAAAAGAATCTAGAATTTAAAGTTCTGTAATACCTGCAACTAGGAATTAAGATATACAGGGGCTGGGATAGGGAGACCCTTCCTGCCCTACCAGAAAATAAGAGAGCAGAGCAGGGGAGGGGCTTTATAGTGGGATTGCTGCTTTAGGGTTGGGGCAGGGGCAAGACGGGGAGAAAATTTGTAATTCAAAAACGTAATGAAAATGAATAATGTAAACAAGAACAAATAAAAAATAAATTTAAAAAAAGAAAAAAAAATAGAGGCTTCGGGCAGCTAGGTGGTGCAGTGAATAGAACACCAGCCCTGGAGTCAGGAGGACCTGAGTTCAAATCCAGCCTCAGACACTTAACACTTACTGGCTGTGTAACCTTGGGCAAGTCACTTATCCCCAACTGCCCTGCCTTCTCCCTTCAAAAGCAAAAAAAAAAAAAAGTAAGAAGGAAAGCATGGCTCCAAGAACTTGAAAACACAAAAGGAGCTGAGTCTGGCAATGAACGAATGCTAAGCATGATCCAAAGCACTTCTTGAACTATGTTGGGGACAAGAGGAAGATAAAAGAAGGGACGGCACCACTACTAGAGGGGAGACAGTCCAGACACCAGGGCCAATGGACAGAGGAGCACTACTCAATTCCTATTTTGCTCCTGTTTCTTCAATCAAGGGGAACATTCAAACTGAAAAGTAGAGAATTCAAGCGATTAATAGACAACTTGGACCCAAGATCAAGGAAATAAGAAAGACAGCACCCAAGCATGGGGAATTCAAGTCCCCAGATGGCCGGCCATGAGCTACAAGGACTAAGTTGTTGTCTATGGAATCAGAGAGGTGCCACAAGGTGGGATAGGAAGAAATGTGGGTCTGGTTTTCAAAGTTCGGGGAAATGGAAGAATTTTTCAAACAAGAGGCCTACGTGCTTGAGTTGGATTACTGGCAAATTGGGAGACTGTATTATTAAAGGCTTGTGAGAAGGCCCACATCAGGGAAAGGTCTGATGAGAACAGGAGAAGGGAACAGACAGGCTTTCATAGCCAATTCGCTGCAGCAGACCACATTTTCACAGTAACACAGTTGACTGAGTGGTAGAGAAAATATAAGACCCTTCACTGTTTATTGACTTGCATTGAACTCAGCAAAGCAAAATTTAACTTTTGGGACTCTACTTAGGAAAGGTGGGACCCTGCTCTGGGGGGCCTGAACAAGCTGATAATTTTCAACCCTAAAATTCTATTATTTTCATTGCATTTTTCTCCAAAGGGGATCTTCCTAGAAGATTCAGCACCTGTAACACCCCTGACTCCTGAAAAATTTCATGTACCCCTGGGATGTTGATCAAGCAGCCCCCCATTTCAGGAGAGAGAAAGGGCAGGAGGGAGGTAAGGAGAGAGAGGGGGGAGGGGGAAAAAGAAGAAGAAGGAGAAGGAAAGGGAGAAAGGGAGAGACGGTGGGGGCGAAAGTCAAAGTATCAAAAAAAATTTTTTAATGAGAGATAGGAGAAGTTACAAAATGGAGACAAAACAAAGAAAATTGCAAGAATATTAAAAATTCTAAAAGCAATGCCACATAAAGTCCAGCAAACTTGGGACTACATGAAAAAGAGATAACTCCAAAAATGTTAACAACCCAAACTGACAAACATGAAAGAAATAACAAATGAATCTATTTTCAAAAGATAAACTGGAACTGTTTATGCAGAAGTTGCCACATTAAAACCAAATCACAAATCCAAAGACTGATGAGTGAATGGTAGCAAACATCTCCAAAACTCAACAATTCTTTTGTTGCAGAAACTATTTTTGAAAAAAGAAAAGAGAGAATAGTGTGTTCTACTCAAGTTTCAACATTTTCAGAAGGATGTCGATAAACTGGATGAAAGCTACAGAAGAGCAAGTCTTGGGTTCCCACCATAAGAGGGTCAGTTAAAAAACCAGGAGCTGTTTAGCCTGGAGAAGGGAAGACTGGAGGGAAGAATCAGAAGTAAAGGGCAGAAGTGGAAAAGAGACCAGTTGAGGCTAGACTATGCTACAATGAAATTTAAAAAAAAATAATCCAGAAAAGTGATTTATTCAGCAAGGCATTCATTTGCAAAAACAAATCAGGCCCAAGGCTCTCAGGTAGCACAAGAAGCCCTGATTCCTGGTTTCTATATGGTTGATAGACAATGGAGAGAGCAATAAAACAGGATGTAAGGATTAAGCCACATAGTTTCTTTTTGGTAGAGGGGATTAGGAGACACTCAGGTAAGGGTAGAGAGGTATTCTTGGGGTTGAATGATAGTGGGGAAGGGGAGTAGTCTTTAAAAATCATCAAAATCAGGTGACTCACATAGAGTTGGAAGTTAACTTCACAAAATGGTGGATAAAGGTAAAGTGGAGTCACTAATATCAATATAACAACTGCAAGAAAATGATTCCTAGGACTGTCAATCAACCAGTCAGTATTTTATAACTGAGCACATATACAAAATCAGGATATACAATGTGAATCTAAAATAAATACAACAGAATTTGTAGGGGAGGAGCAAACGACTGGAGGGCAAATAGGAAAGGCCTCATGGCATAGTAGCATTTGAGTTGGGCTAGGGATTCAGAGAGGAAGAGATGAGGATAAAGGACATTTCAGGTACATGCAACAGGATGTACAAGGGAACAGGGGATGAAATGGTGTAAGAAACAGCAAGAATGCCAGTTTGGCAGGGCCTTGGTCATGTGTAAGTCTAGAAAGCATCAAGAAGCAATGGGAAGAACACTGAACTTATGCCAGTCCCAGGACTTGAGTTCAAATTCTGCCACTGGCACTTACCACCTACATGACCTTGGGTCTCCATTCCCTGTTTAAAAATGAAGGCACTAGGTTATCCTCCAAGACTTCTATCTGTACACCTATAGATAGCCTGTGGTCCCATGAAAGGTAGGATGGGCCCAAGCCAGGGAGGGCTTTAAAAAATGAACAGGAATTTGCATTTGATTCTTGTGACAATAAGGAGTTTCTTTAGCAGGGCCATGACATGCTTTAGAGATAATACTTTGGTACTTGTGTGCAAAGGGGACAATCCACCAGCAAGCTGCTATGAGGATCCACAGGATAGTGGTGGCTATATGCATAAGCATAAGGGAAAGGAATTGAGAAATGTAGTAATGGAGACTCAACAAATGACAAAGGGTCACTGATGTGATGTGAGGGAGAGTAAGGAGTTCGGAACAACTCCAAGTTTCTGAGTCTGAGTGACTGCAAGGATGGCTGTACCCTTGACAGATATAGGGAATGTCAGAAGAAGGAGAGAGAGAAAAGAACTTCTCTTTAGGATAGGCAGAGTGTGAGATGCCTATGGGACATCCAGTCAGAGATGTCGAAACAGCAGTTGGTAATTCAGGACTAGATCTCAGGAGAGAGGTTAGGGCTGGATAGTTAGACCTGGGACTCATCTGCATACAGATAATATTTGAATCCATTGTCAAGAATTCAGTAAGAAAAAAGTGCCCTGAGTAAAGCCTTAAGGTACATCCATATTTAGGATGTATTAGAAGAGATCGAATAAAGAAGACTGAGAAGAAATGACTAGATCAGACACCCAAGAGAGAACAGCATCACCAAAATCTAGTGGTGAGAGGATATCCAGGAAGAAAGGCCAATCAACAGTGCAGAATGCTATAGAAAAGGCAAGGATGCCGAGAACTGAGAAAAAGCCATGAAATGGGTACTGGAGAGATCATTGATAACTTTGGAGAGAGCAATTTCAGTTGAGTGATGGGGCTGGAAGCCAGAATGGAGGGGATCGCAGAGGTGAGTGGAAGCAATGAGTATAGAAAGTTGTTGAATTTGCTCTATTCCCTCTCAATCCTAAAAACAAACAAACAAAAACAACAAAAAAACCCCAACTTGTCCAGGGTTCAGGGCCCCTCAAGCTATTGAAGCTATTGTTCCCCCCTTTCTCCTCTCTCTCTCTCTCTCTCTCTCTCTCTCTCTCTCTCTCTCTCTTCTCCTGCTCCTCCTCTCAACTCCTAGAATTTGTCATACTCATCACCTCTACTCTTTCTCCTCTCTCCTCCTAAACTCTCCACTTGGAGTTTTCCCAATACTACTCTGATTTGTTCACCTCCTTCTCAGCTGCCTTTACTGGCTCATCAGCCCTATCACTGGATGTTGTGGAAGGTCCTGTCCCAGAGCCTTTTTCTTCTTCTATTCTCTCTCTCTCTCTCTCTCTCTCTCTCTCTCTCTCTCTCTCTCTCTCTGTTCTCTCTCTCTCTGTTCTCTCTCTCTCTCTCTTTCTTCATCTGTCTCTCTCAGTCTTTCTGTCTCTGCCCCCCCAAACTCATCAGCTCCCATTTCTATGCAGATGACTCACTGTTTATAGCCATCCCTAGTCCCCCTGGCTTTGATCCCACACCCAAAGACTACTGAACATTTCCAACTTTGTGGGCAGTCTGCTTCTCATACTCAACAAAACTCATTATCCTTCCCTCCCTGAAAACGCCATACCTTTTCCAAACCTCCCTATTTCTGTTGAGTGCAGAGCCATGTTTCCATTCTCCCAGGTTCACAGCCTCAAAGTCATACCTTACTCTTGGTACTCAGTAGCACCTTCTATCCCACGCCTGAACAACCTGCAGCCCACCAAAGAATTTTGGGCATCCCATAAAAAACGTAGAGGAAAACATCCTTTGCATGTAGAAGAAATCCTTTGGTGCACCACAAGCAGCCTGCAGGCCACAAATTTTGCAGGCCTGTCCTATTCAATCACTAGCCAGGTTTTCTAGTTCCTACCTTCACAACATCTCTCCCATATATCTCCTTTCCTCCTCCATTCATATTGATGCTTTTTTACTGATCTCCCTGCCTCAAGTATCTCCCTACTTGAAACCATTCTCCACACAGCTGCCAAAGTGATTCCGTAAAGCACAGGTCTGACTGTGATTCCCCTGCCCAATAAACTCGAGTGGCTCCCTATCACCCCTAGGCTCAAATATAGACTCCTTGGCTTGGCATTTCAAGCCTTTCTCAGTCTGGCTTCATACACATTCATTACTCCCCTTCATACACAAGCTACAGTTCATCAAATTAGTTGGAGCTTTCTTTCTACACGGAACTCTCTATATTTGCCATGGCTGCCTCCCATGGCTGGAGTGTCCTAGCACCCTCCCCTCTCCACTCTATCTCTTAGAATCCCTTGTTTCTTTGGAAGTTCAGCTCATACCCCACCTTCTCCATGAAGCCTTTGCTGACACCCCTGGCTCTCTCTCCAAACTACTTTTTATTTATTTTGTATAAACGGTCTATTTATATGGACATGTCTCCTCTTATTGGGAGCAGGGACTACCTCACTTTTGTCTTTATGTCTTCGGCCTAGCACAGAACATACTGCACACAGTACAGCCTTCCTAGAGGCATGATGACTGACTAGCTGAAATGAGAGAGAATAGATGACATTCAGGGTGAAAACATCCTTCTACTGCACCCCCAATGCTACTTCCTGCATCACAGACCTATATCCCCCACAGCTCTATCCCAGTGAGATCTCTGTATGGCACCCTGAATCCAAATGGCTCACTGCAAGAACCAAGGACTCTCTTAAATGCTTACAGAACTGGATTTGTATTGTCAGGGTAAATAAAGCCTGTCTTATATGTATTTGATTATGATTGTCGGTGAGTTGAAGACTGAGAGACTGAGAGACAGAGAGAGACAGAGAGAGAGAGAGAGTGAGAGTGAGAGAGAGAGAGAGAGAGAGAGAGAGAGAGAGAGAGAGAGAGAGACATGAACCACTTTCTGAGGTTCTTAGAAAAAAGCTAAGGTGAATAAAAAGGCCAAAGAGCTTCCCTGCCCCCATTGTATTTAGGTCAACAGTGGTGTCAGTTATTTTTTCCCTTCCTTCTTTCTTTTCCTCCTTCCTCCCTCCTCTTTTCTTTCCTCTTCCTTCCTTCCTCCTTTCCTTCTTTTTCTGAACTTAACCAATATCCAAGGAAATGATCATTTCCATATAGAGAAGAGAATGCCACAAGGACCATCTTGAATCTCTATCAAGGATAGCTGGCTTTTCTTAAAGATAATTAACTCAACACTGTTTCCCGAACTGCCCTATTTGGCTGGATTTCCTACTGCACTTCCTCAGTTCTCTTTTCTGCATTTTTATAATACTTCAGTGCCCCTCTCTTTCCTTTTTTTTTCTATTTTGGTAACCATATTGGTAATTCTCTTATCCCCACCCCCAAAAAAATTTTTGAAAGAAAAGAACGTTGGATCTTTCACAACTCCAGAGAGGGGAAAAACTTTTGATCAATCACAATATAGAGGAAATTATGGGTCAATATAAACTAATTTAATTGTATAAAAATAAACATTTGCAAAGCTAAAAACAATGCAAATGGAATACAAAGGAAAGATATAGAACAGGGACATATATATAGTTCTGACAAAACCCATTTCCCAATAGATAAATGATCAAAAGATGTGAAGTTGATCTTAAAGAGATGCATATTTTCATTTATTAACCACTGCAGGGTCCATAGCTAGGCCAGCTTTCTGAAATGCTTGTAGGGGACCCAAGTGAATACTCTTAGGGAGTCTCAAAGTCTCAAGGAGGAGAAATGACTTCCAACTCCACCACAAGATCTCCAAAGTCATCTAGTTCAACCTCCTCACTTAACTGGGAGAAGCCCCCTACGGTCTCTTGCATCATTTAGTCTATGAGACAAGGACTAGCTTAGATAAGTTAAATGCTGTGTTTCAGTCCTAACTCAGGACAGTGTTTACAAAGACCTAGAGTGATAAGGCCTATACCCCACACACATGGGGGTGGGGTGGGGAAGAGTACTCACATGGATGAATTCTCATATCCTTGAAATATAAACAGGATCATTTGCCTGAATTGAAGAAGTCGTGTCAGGAGCCATCTTTTCCTACTCTATCCTGCCTTCCATCACAGAATGCTATCAAGCCTAGACTGTTTTCCTCTGGATAAAAAGGTCAAAATATAGGCATAGCAGAGATACAAGACAGCAAAAATATGGCTGAGGGGCATCTTTGACAGAGTTTGGCTATTCATTGCTACAGCCTCTGGAATCACAGAGTGAGAAGGGGCCTTAGAAACCACCTTAGTCCAAGCTTACCCATTTTAGACAGAGAAGGTGAAGGATCTGTCTGCAGTCACACACACATAGTGATAAATGGTAGAGCTAGGATTTGAACCTTTGTCCTCCAACAGTTAATTCTCTTTCCATTCTGGGCAACAGGACTGACTAGCTTGGGGTGGTACAAAAGTCAATTAGGAGAGATGTTCTGGCATCTTCCAGGAGCAGCATGGTTTCCAGCACTGGCTGGCCTAAAGTGGGCAGATCAAGGCCTCCAAATTGTCTACAGGCTATGCTCTTGGAGCATCTATACTTTTGTTTCTGACATAAAATGGTGAGGTTCTTATGCTCATTTCACTGATGTCTCCTTAAAAACCATAACTAAGAGCGAATTAATTTTCATGAAGTTTTATCTACAGTGAGAAGCAGTAATAAGAGGGATAACATGACTTCAGAGTGACCTAGTGTATGGAAAGGCAGCTTCAGAGCAAGAAAACCCCCATTCTAGTCTCTTGGAGGCAGCTAAATGTAGTTGAAGCCAGGAAGACCTGAGTTCAAACTCTACTTCAGACACTTCCTAGAGGCATAAACCCTACAAGCACCATTAAGAAAGGAGTCCAGGTAAGAACATGTCCTCAGTTTCTCACTTGGATGTCCTACTTTGGGATTTCTTTGACTTTTCCAGCATGCTCCCACATTAGGACCTTACCCAGTGTCCTGCCAAACCCCTACTTGTCAGCTTTTTCTTGTGTGTTGTTTCCCCCACTCAACTAGGCTCTTTGTGGGAAGGGACTGTCTTTTGTCTCTTTTTGTATCTCCAATGCTTAGCACGGTGCCTGGAACATAGGAAATGCTTAATAAATGTTTACTGATTGACTGTGGTGTGGTATGATTCTGGATAAGTCACTTTAGGGTTAAAAATGGTAAGCCTCAGTTTCCTCATCAGTAAAATGGAAATAGGATAGTATGTACCTAGTAGGATGTCGTGAGGGTCAAATAAGATGTTTTGCAGCAGAAACAATAGCTATTCTCAGGATTGTACACACATGCTGAGCAATCCATCTTTTGAGTTCTGGGTGTCATTGGTACTATCCTAGGTGTCCAACCTCTGAGGGTTGGTTAAAGGAGTTTACATACTGGGAGTTTCCTATTGCACAAAAATCTGTAGTCTGCTCTCCCCCACCCCCAAAAAAGCTCATCCTTTCCTAGAGTGCTTCAAGCTGAAAAGGCAGGAAATGTAAATATTGTCAGCCTCATTTTGCTGAGGAAGAAACTGTGGGTCTGAGAAGTCAAGCAACTCTGCATGAGAACTCAAGTCACAGTTTACAAACTCAGTCACAAGCCTTCATTAAGTATCTATTATGTGCTAAGTACTAGGGATACAAAGGACAAAAGACTCCTGCCTTCAAGGGGCATACCGGGGGAGATAATATGCAAGTAAATAGGTCCAGATGGAAGGAAAGCTGGAAGGACAGGGCAATTAATAATGCCTCCTGTAGCTAAATCTTGAGCAAAGGCAGGGAACAGAAATTGAGATGAGAGGGCAGAGCAATTCTAGGCATGGGGAAAAGCCAATGCAAAGGCTCAGAGATGGGATGCTGTATCCATGGAAGGCAGGTGGTGCTGGCTGGTAGAGGGCATGGAGAAGAATTAAGAGTAAGCAGACTGAAAAGGTAGGAGGGGACCAAGTTGTAAAGAGCTTTAAATGTCAAACAGGCCTTTGTATTTGATCTTGGAAGCAGTAGGGAGCCAACAGATCTCATTGAGCAGGAGAGTAACATGGTAAACTAAGCTAAACCAAGATGAACTGGAATAGGGAGAGATTTGGGGCAGGGATAACAGTTAGGTTGCTGAAGTAGTCCAGAGGAGAGGTGATTAGGACCTGAACTAGGATAGTGGCTATGTGAGTGGAGAGAACAGGACATATATAAGATGCTATGAAGGGAGAAATGACAAGATTTACCAATGGACTGAATCTGTAAGATGAGTGAGAGGTGAGTCAAGAAGGACACCAAGGCTGTGAAATGGAGTGACTGGACAGTGGTGCCCTCCACAGTAATAAGAGAGATTTGGAAGAGGGAGGGACATGGGGGAAAAAGACAATGAATTATGTTTGGTTCATATTGAATTCAAGGTGCCTGTCAGATGGACATCCAGTTTGGGATGTCCAAGAAGCAGCTGGAGGTATGTAGGCATAGCTCAGTGGAGAGACTAGAGCTAAATACATAGATCTGGAAGGCATCTACACAGAAATAATCATTGAAAGCATGAGAATTAATGAGATCACTGAGCAATACAGTAGACAGTAAGAAGAAGAGAGCCTAGGACAGAGTCCAGGGGCCCACATGTAGTTAATGGCAATGGCCCAGACCAAAGGCCTCTGCATCCTACCCACATGGTTCTGGGGCAGAAAAAAGTTTCTGAATTGCTCTCCTCAAGTAGCAGCTTTACCCCTCATGTGAAAGTTCACTGGGGGGGCGGGGGGGGGGGAGGAGTCAAGGCCATAGCTAGAGACCGCACCTGAGAGAGACAACCCAGGAGGATGTTGGCTCTCAACCCGATCCAGAGTCAGATCTCAGGACTCGACTCAGACTGAAATCTGCAAACATGAGTCCCAAATCTCTTCCTGGAAGGGGATCCCTAATACTTAATCCTAAGCATCAGACTCTGACCCTCCATGCCTGTCATTTTTCTTTTGGAAAGCTAAAAAGGAAAGCATGTGGCTACTGGCATGAGGATTTTTCAACTCAGTTATATTTTTACAGGAAGAAATGGTGTCTATTGTAGCAGAACTTAGGAAAGTTCTATTTTTGTCCTCAATCAATAAGCATTTGTTAAGTGCCTACTATGTGTAAGGTACTGGGAGAAGACAGAAAGATAAATAAGAAGGTTAAAATATCACAGAAGAAACAAGATGCATACAAAAAAACAAGAAAACAGGGCAGAACATGATACATGCATGAGGTACAAAAAGCCTTGGAAGATTTCATGATTCCCTCCAACAATGGGAACCAATGAAGACTTCCTGGAGGTGGTAGCATTTCAGTTGAGCATTGAAGGATGGGTGAAATGTCAATAGAGAATGGGGGCGGAAACAATATGAACAAAGCAATATGCAAATATGGAAGAGCTGGCTACATTAAACCAACACAAAATAAACATGAAAATCTGTAGTGTGAGATAGAGATGGAATACTAAGGTTTACTGTGAAGGTATTTGGAGAACCTATATCAGATTGCTTGCCACCAGAGGAGGGAGGGGGTAGGAGAGGAAGGAGTAGAAAAATTGGAACTCAAGGGATTGTGGAACTGAATGCTGTAAACTAAAGGTAAATAATTTATTTTTTTAAAGATGGAAGCATATTACAGAATGCCAGAATGTCAGAGGCAGAAGAGACCTCAGAGGCATCCAGGCCAATCCAAACTTAAATGAGAATTCCCTCTATAATGGAGCTGTCAAGGGTCATCCTCCAGCCTTTGCCACCACCCCACTTTGGGACAGCTCTAATTGTTAGGAGGTTCTCCCTTGTGGCAATGGGCCTCACATGTCAGTCTAAGCTTAGCATGCTATTTGCTGGAATGTTCATGAAAGACATCCACAAGTGACAATCATGTTTCTTCCTGCCATATTTGAGTACTGAATTGGTCCCAGGCAGATGATCTGTAAGCAAGAAAAAGGTCTAGAGGAAGAACCACCCTAATGGTGGTGGCAGGACTTTTTGGAAGAGCTCACTGTTTTCCTCCCTTAAGAGGAGCACCCTTCCCTCTGTTTGGGTTGAAAAATACCCTTCATCCTTAATTTAGTAAAAAAGCAAACACAGAGATGTCTTAGGATAAGAACAGGAGTTTATTCTCTTCCCCGAGAGAAGAGAGCGGTCTGCCCCATGAGTCAATCATGGAGAAGAGGCGCATTTCCAAGGGCAGAACCAGAATTTATAACTTAACTTGGTCAAGCCACCTTTCCCAACTGTTTCGTCTCTCATTAGTGGAGAGGCATACCTCACCAAATTCTTCCCAACTGGGACAGCAAGAGAAGAGAGGAGGGCCGGTCCCACCAAGGCGGGAAAACAGACAAAGGAAGGTAAAAGTGATTGATAGCAGCCGTGGAAGGGGGGGGAGGGAAGGTTAACAACCCCAAATTGATTAGTTTTCACTCATTCCATGCACCTCCTACTTCATCTGGTTGATCACAGGCTTGACTGTTAGACTTCTAAAAATATGCTGTGTGCAGTAACAACTATGGGATCAAACTTTACACAAGAGTGCAACAGGTTTAAGAAAAACCAGGATCAGCAACACCTTGACAAGGTCACTCTAATTCTCAGGGCAAAAACTGACAAAACAGAGTCTACACAATGTCCCTACAAAGTCACACCTCCTCCCTTCCCACAGAAGATTTTTCAGGTCCTTGAAGAAGATACAAGGATTGTCCATAATGCTCTTCTTTATGGCTATCTAACTTGTGAGTACAAAGAAGAAACATATTTGCAAAACCAAACTGGAACAGAAAGAAACCTGATAGAACCAAGAACATTCCTGGCCCGAAGAAGGGGAGTGACTAACATTGTCAATATCAATAAAAAGGCTCAAAGCCAGCAGACACAAGTCTGGCACTTCTCCCTCTCTTGCTGCCTCTTGCTGTCTCTGGTTTAGAGAACTCGAGGGCCAGCTCACCTTCTCTCCTCCTGACCATCTGCTTGCAAGCTGGAGGGGACCAGTGTTCTCAGAGCCCATCTCCAAGGAGGCCTTAGCTTTGCAAAGGGATCAGGTACTCTCACAGCCCCCCAGCAAGAAGGTCCAGCTTGGACTCTGGGAAAGGTATCTGTCTTACTCTAGTGTAGCTTTGCAGACGTTCTTGCCCAGCTTGCACTCAGGTCCGACGTCAGTTCCCAATTCGAGCCAGGGACATTTGTGTCTTCTCCCTTATGTTGGCAAGCGTTTTCTGTCTGTGATGTGTCTGTTACTGTGGGAAGCTCTTCCTAATATAAATATATGTCTTGATGAATGATGATTTACATATATTTTTGAGCTAAAAATTCTCAAGATAATCAATGAGTATTTTAATTCTACATGCTTAATACAGTCATGCTACTTTTTTCCACGAAAGCAAAAAGGTCCCAAGTTCTCTTTACATGTGTAAAAGGAACCAAAGGTCAGGGTAGGCTTATTTCTCACAATTCTGGTGAGAAATTATAGCACAGAATTTTGAAAGAAAGAAGCATCACTAACACAGTGATGGAATTCGGATTGTATTTAGCAGACAATGGGCAGCCAGTGAAAGCCTGTGAACAATGGGGGATGTAATTGGAGGTGTGTGTAAAGAGCACTGAGATGAGACTAACCAGCAGGAAGGCTGGACTAGAAGGGGGAAGAGAGTAGAAGCAGGAACATCTATCGGGAAATTATTGCAATAAAATGGGTGAGAGTATGGAGGGCTTGAACTGGACTGCTAGCAGAAGGGATGGGAAGGTGAGTGTTCTGGAGGGATTAGCCAGAATCCTAACCAAGGCAGTTTATATGAAAAGTTGGGGCTGCAACAGGGTCCAGGTGAGTGGGCTGTGAATAGACAGACCAAGGAGGAGAGAGATCAGGAGAGAGCTAGAAAAAGAAAGAATAAAAAGGAGAAATGGGGTTGATTTTGGTATCTTCTTCCATAATAATTCCTTTTGCATACCTACAGAAGCCATGTGGGGGAAGGATGCATGTACTGTTGCGCAGAAAATAAGAGTACAAGGTTGGGGGAGGGGACTACATGACCTAGGAAGATACTTCCTACTCCAATACTAGAACTTCCTTCATCAATTATTTCTAGGCCAATTCTACTGTTTAGGATCAAAATTTTCTAATTGAAAAGCCTTTTTCAAGGTCATGTAATCCAAACTCTGCATTTCAGACACCAGGTACTGAGGCCCTCATAGGGATTAAGGGGCTTCCCAAATTAACATAACTAATTAGTGGCAGAGACAGAATTTATACTCAAGACCTCTTGACTCCAAATCCAAAACTCTTTCAATGGTTCCAGATTGGGAAGCCAATGCTTCTCCTGTGCTACTAGGCTAGAAGGGACATCCACATTGCTCTGCCACCTGGCAAGGTCTCTGATTGCAGAGGGTAGCAAAGTTATGGCCCTGAGCCTCTGTGGTACCTCAGTAACCTGGGGACCCAACTAGAGAAATCAATGAAGAGAAGTAAGACCTCTCACTCTACCAAGTGTTCCATTCGAGCCACATTTTGGGATTCAGACCTCTCAATCATGCTGTCTAGCTAAACAGGAAATGCTGTCAGGCCACATCTCAGCCAGCTCTAAATTCCTTACTGCTACACTGGTCTGGGGCCATTGAAAAAAATGGGAGCTGAAGTGGAAATAGAGCTTGAGGGATGGAATGTTGATTAATGAACAACTGAGCTGGAACCCATTGCATAGAAAGGTAGTGAAGCAGAATGTGAGTCTAGAAGAGTAAAGTTTATTAGAGTCTAGAACCTTGGTTCTAGTCTTAGCTCTACCACTAGCAAGCTCAATGACCTCAGGGCTTCCTTCTCTGGGCTTCAGTTTCCTCACCTATAAAATGAGAAGACAGGACTAGATGATCTCCAAAATCTTTTGTCACCTCAGAAATTATGTGATTCTATTCTGAAAGTATCATAGGGCCCCATTTCCCACTGGGGCAAGGAAGAGGGAGGGGGAGGTTCTTCGACTTCTGACTTCTTCTTTGGGTATCTGGCACCAGGAGACCTGAATTTGAGGTTAGGATGTGCCACCTATCAATTCATGTCCTTAACTAGTCATGTTACCATCACCATCTCTGACTTTATATCCTCCCCCACAAACCCCATCTATAGAATGAGTTGGGGAAAGAAATGATGTCTCAAGTTCCTTCCGTTTTGAAATCTCTGATTTCATGTCCTCCAGAGGAGTTGTATTCCCTGTTCTTTAGTCTCCCTTTCTACCTACTTGGGTGTCATTACTTCAAAGAGATTGTATGTTGCCATTTCTTTAGTCATCTAATTCCTCTGCAGAGGTTTACAACTGGAGCCAGTGTGGATGAGTGGGAAGAGGGATGGACTTGGAGTCCAAGGACCTACATTTAAATTTTGACTCTGCCCCTTACTGCCCGTGTGAGTTCCTTGGCAAACTGCTTAAGTCTCTTTGTGCCTCAGTTTCCTCAACTATAAATTGAACAAAATCAACAAGTTTATGTCTAAGGTCCATTCCAGCTCTATATCCACAAATTCATGACCTTGAGCTCTGACCTCTTATCCAAGCTTTTAGTTCCATATTTACAGATACATCCCTTTGTCGTGTCATCTCAATAGCCCTAAAAACCCAAATTATCAAACCCTCTACCCACATCCCCAAGAAATTTGTCCAAATTTTCTCATTTTTTGCGAACAACACCATCAGTCTTTCAGTGCACTTGAAGTGAAATCTCAGTGGCCCACCACTCACCAGTTCCCATTGATAACAAATCCTCTGCAGGTTCTCTCAAGTTGGTCCTTTCTCTCTATCCACACTGCCATAGTTCAGGCCTATTCTAACCCTAATTCTAACCCTCAAATCAGAATCTGTACAACTGCCTCCCCTCTCTGGCCTCCCAGACTTGGCTCCAATTTCAATTCATCCTGTGTCACAATTTTATACGAAATGGCCTAAAGCACTGATTTTATGATGTCACCACCCTGCTCTAAAATCAACATTAGCTCCCAATTGCCTGTTACCGACATCAGTAACCTGGACATGGGTACTCTACTACATCTTCTATGGCCTCAGGAAAATGTAGGAAGTGAAGTCTTTTGTTAGATTTGTAAAGGACTCATATTAACTGGGGAATTTACACTTTAAAAGAGTTCCATATCTATCTCTCATGAAACCCTGGGATATGGCAGAACCTTTGCCTCCTACAGGCTGCCCTCCTGGGCATTTCCTACACATTCCAAGTTCATCTTCTACCTCCATCCAGGTTTTTCTTTTTTTTCTTGTGTCACCCTTTCTAGAATGTCCTCCCCACCTTTATCAGAAACCTTACTTGGCTTTGAGATCCAGCTTGGAGTCCTATCTCTTTTCTGAGCTCTTTCACAAATGTGTGTATTTAGCACAGTTTGGTAAGTGCTTTGTAAATGCTAGTTATTAGTAGTAGCGGTGGTGGTGGTGGTGGCAATGGTAGTAGTAGTAGTATGTCCCACTTGGCTTTTAAGCTTTTCTACTATAAGCTGGACCTTCTTTTCTCTACAACACACAACACAGATTATGGAGAGGTTGGCTCTGGAGCTCTCAAAGGGCGGGCCTATGGCTGGATATCCCAGTGACATCTTAGTTCCCTCCTTTAGCCTCTACATTTCTTGACAATATCCCTACTATTCCTACTTTTTTTTTTCTGGCAATTCTTGTTACCACCAGCCACTGTCCAATTTTGGAGAACAGGCTATTTTCCACGGAAAGATTGGGAAACTGGCTAAAGAGGGTGGACTGACTGTCAGTGCTAAAGATTAGGAAGCGATGAAGTGAGAATGTCAAGGGGAAGAAACCTCTTCACCTGGCTCTGGTTGGCAGAAGCCTCCAGGTGGAGGAAGCCAGGCTCTGGCAGAGAAGAGACGAACCAGGGAATGAGGCTGCTCTTCTTAATAAAAACTGTCACCACTGTGTTCTAGCTACAGGCCATTGAGGAGAACAAGCCACCTCCTTTCAGAGGCACCCGGTCTTAGCAGATCGGAGTTAATTAAGCATTCACCGTTGAAGGTGCGGCCTGCTCCTCAGAAAGTTCGAGGGCAGACAAAACCTCCTTCCCACCTTTCCAAATGGCCAATTCTTCCCTTTCTCCCCTCCCTGCGGTCCACGCGGTGCCGTGCCGGGGTCTGCTCTGGGTCCCCTCATCTGGGGAATAATGGGGTTAAACTCAAAGAGCTCTGAAAAGTCTACACCGGCGCTCGAGCTCATATCCTGGGTCCCAGGGTCCCAGGCTGCGCCCCTGGCCAGTGCTAGCAGCAGGCCAGCTAGCTGGCAGACTAGCCAGGGGCGCCCCAGCCCCCCGCCCGCCCCTTCTTGCTCTGCGCTTGCGGGCAGCCCCCACCCCCCCCCCCTCGCTTAGCTGGAGTAGAAGGAGCCCCTTCAGGGGCGGAAGGGAGGGACAGACGCCCCCCCTCCCAACCCCGAGCCCCCCAAGGCCGCCCCCAGCCCCGCCCCGAGCCCACCCTGTCTGCGGTCTGCACCCACCTGCGCGGGAGGCGGCGGGCGGGCTGCGGGCGGCCCCAGGGCACCAGCGGGAGGGGGAGGACAGGGGGAGGGGATGACGGCCCGAGACTTGGGCCCCGCCCCCACCAAGCTCTTTCCGGCCACGACGACTACGCAGCCCTTCCCGGGCTCCCCCGGGCCTGCGAGGGAGAGAGGCGGGGAGAGGGCCTAAGGGGGCCCGCGGGAGGGGGTCGGCCCACCACGTGGAGCCTGCCAGGCCCGGGCAGCGCCGCGCCCCCTGCTCCCCTCCCCGCCGTGCCGCGCTGGCACTGCGCTAACATTACGGAATGGCAGCTCTGCGTGCGCCGGACGGCTGGTGGGGAGGGGGAGAGGGGGCTGGGGGAGGGGAGGCGAGGCGGGGAGACAGTGGGGAGGAGGGCCGAGAACTACTGGCCGAGGGCGGGCGCTGCGAACGTTGGACTGGCGGAGCCAGCTGACCCCGCAGCTGGAGAGAGAAGCCCAGTGACTGACTTAAGGATCAATTTCCCCTACTTGACTTTTCACTCTTTCTCAAAGTGATTCTGTTAGTGCTTTTTTCTTGCTCTCCACCAACAGTTTTTGTTTGCTTTTTGCAAATAATAATAACGCTTCAAGGTTTGCAAAGCACTTTACACATGTTAACTCCCATTTCCATTTTATAGATGAGGAAACTGAGTCTCAGAGGCTGAGTGACAGGGTCACAAAGTTAGTAAGCTTCTGAGGCAGCAAGGGCCCTCAGGTCTTCCTGACTCAAGTCTCTGGGGTCAGATGAGTGTGGCAGATCTATGTAGATATTTCTACAGTAAGGTAATTTCCAAGCCCTTTTAATCTCTTCACTCTGGTTTCCAGTTGGACCTTTTTAAACATCTCTAAGAAATATTTCCGTTGGGTCGTTATTTTGAGCAGATGGAAAGGAGCAAGAGTTGTAAGGGACGTAAGAAGTCATTTACCTCGAACCCCTCAATTTAAAGTGAGGAAACCAGCACACAAGTTTTGACTGACCCAAGGCCACATAAATAATGACCATCCCAGGTGAAATTTGAGTGCTCTCCTGTTCACCTGGCCACCTTCCTTCTGTTTCCCTTTGTGTATGTCTTCTGTCCCCAGAGCCAGTCATTCCTATCCCTTCCCCCATATTCTAGGATCCTAGATCTAAGAGCTGGCAGGGACCCAGAGGCCATAGAGTACAACTCTACAGATGAAGAAACTGAGACCCAGGGAAGGGAAGTGACTTGCCTATGGTTACATGAGTAGTAGGGGATAGAGGTAAGGATTTAAAGCAAGGTCTTCTTATGACAGAGCCACTGACTCTCCCATTCCACCTTCCAGGGGTGAGGAACCTTCATCATTGAAGCTACATGTGGCCCTCTAGGTCTTCAAGTGCAGCCCTTTGACCAAATCCACATTTCACAGAACAAATACCCTTAATGAAAAGATTTGTTCTGTAAAACTTGGACTCAGTCAAAGGGCTGTACCAGAAGACTTACAAGGCCACATATAGCCTCCAGAGCCACCCCTTTGGACCTTTACCCTTGGTGTGGAACAACTGTCATTACACTCAGTGACCTTGCATCTTTATCTTTACATCTATTTTAGTATTGATTTTTTTTTTGCTTTTTGGAGGGGCAATTGGGGTTAAGTGACTTGCCCAAGGTCACATGGCTAGTTTTTGTATTAAGTGTCTGAGGTCAAATTTGAACTCAGGTCCTCCTGACTCCGGGGCCAGTGCTCTATTCACTGTGCCACCTAGCCGCTCCCTTTAGTATTGATTTTGACCTTTGCTCTAATTTTAATGATTTTACTACACAGAGCACATGGCTACTGCTATGTCAGTAAGCAATTCTTTTTCTTTCTTGGGGGTATAATCTTTTTGTGATGATGTTCCCTGTCTCTCTCAGAGTGTTACAACTATCTTCCCCCCCCCCCCAAAAAAATCCTTTTTTACTTCTTTTGATTCCTTGTCGTAGTTTCCATCAGTTTTCAGCATTGTCCCCTGTCCTTACCTATGCATTAAAATGATAAAGCTGTCATTCTCTTCTTGGTGGTCTGCTCCTACTCATCCTTAGTACTTCAGGATGAGATGACCAAATATCCCATGAAATAATATTGCTTGATGCTTTGAATAAAGCCAGCTCTACCAATTCCTTTATTTCCCTCTTCAAACAGAAGCTGTGAGCTGTGTTTCCATTAACCGCAACTGATTTGTGGTATTTCTCCTTTTCCCCTTTTCAATATCTACAAAGACAAGTAAATGCAAAGTAAAAACAAAATAATTGGGGGAGGAGAGAAGGGAAGAAGGAGCGCTTGATTTGAATGACCTCAAATCCCATAAGCCCAAGCCCAAGGTGCCCAATGGGATACATACATGCAGGAAGTGCTGCCATCCCACAACTCAAACTTCCATTATCTGACAAAAAATACATTTTTCCTTTTGTCATTTCCTTTTTGCTTTTTAATTTAAATGCCCAAAATAGCATTTACATATGTAACACACATCCAAAATGATGATTGTATATGAAACCATAAATGAGTTTTCATCACCACTTGGTTTTTTAATTATATAATATATTCCAGACGTGACTTCTTAAGCTGTCTTACTTACCTAGGCTTCCTTCCATTTTATTTTGTGCATTTAAAAGAGTATTCCAGTGCCTCTTTCTCTCTCTGGTATCAATTCTACTTACCTTATGTTCCCCAACTCCCAGGCTTCCAAATTCAGAAACAAAAAACTTGTAACAAATAAACACAAACAAAATGAATCTATCACCTCTGCGTTAGGAGAAAGATCCACTTCATCATAGGTCCTCTGTAAGCAATGAAAGGGTCTCATGGACTGTTAGGCTTGGAAGAAACGGTTGAACAAAGATAGAATGACATCACTGAAAGATCCCTAAGAAA
Source organism: Pseudocheirus occidentalis (assembly GCA_028646575.1). Taxonomy (NCBI): domain Eukaryota; kingdom Metazoa; phylum Chordata; class Mammalia; order Diprotodontia; family Pseudocheiridae; genus Pseudocheirus; species Pseudocheirus occidentalis. The sequence continues at coordinate 60,842,945 of CM053602.1, read as the reverse complement.
ACGGAATGGCAAGTGATATAGAACGGTTCTTAAAACAATAAAATGTCAGAGCTGGGATAGACCTTAGATAATGGAATGATAAATCTTGAAGGCACCTTATAATACACTATGTCAAAACCAGAAGGGGGCTGGCTAAGAAGCCAGATTGTCACACTGGTGTATAACCTTGGAACACAGTCTGTTAGGGCCCTTAGAAGATAGAGTATCAGGGCTGGATAGTATCAGAGGGGATTCTCCTTGAGGGATTAGCCCCTTTTCTAGTAGTGCTACTATAAATATGGTAAAAACCCAACAAGGCTGCAAGCCATAAGAAGTCTGATCGGTGTAATGATCAACCAGAGTTCCTGAAGATCAATGATAGACACAGGGAAACATGCTCCCCACCTGGACTGAGAGGTCCAGAAGGAGACACCTATTTATTGGTCATGGCTGATGAAAGAATTGACTTTGCTGGACTATCCATATTTGTCAGATGGGGAGGCCAGGCCCTGGAGTCAGAGGACCTGAGTTCAAATCCAGCCTCAGACATGTAACACTTACTAGCTGTGTGACCTTGGGCAAGTCATTTAACCCCAATTGCTCTGTTCCCCCCTGTAAAAAGCAAAAAAAAAAGTGTCAGGGCTGTAGAATGCAGAACACAGAATATCAGAGATGGAAATCACCTTGGCATGCAGAAAACAGATTGTCAGAGTGAAAAAATCTCAAAAGAAATCTCAAGATTCAGTATGATCATCTTTCCAGTCACTCAAATCCATTCACAACTTCAGTGCCATCCTCAATTCTTTTCTCAGTTACCCAACATATTCAATCGAATGGCCCAAAAAGGAAAAGGTTCTGTGGAAAAACAGTCCACCATAATACACTGTTGGTGGACCTATGAATGGATACAGCCATTCTTGAAAGTAATTTGGAATTATACACAAAAAAGTTAATAAACACTGCATGTGTTGTAACAGAATAAGCGCTTAATAAATGCCTTCTGATTGATTAATATGGGAGGCAAATGAGAAGGAGGAATCAAGATGAACCCAAGGTTGTAAACCTGGCCAATTGGAAGGATGACGGTGCCCTCAACTGTAATGAACAAGTTAAAAATGTCCAGTGGGACAGGGGCAGAGGAGATCTTCCAGTTCCAGTTCCCATCACAGGTATGGAGCCTCAGACAGAGGTGGACCCTCAGACTCCACGTACAGCAGCAGAGTGAGGACCATGCTGAACAGCAGCCGACTAGCAAGATTCCCCTGACAGGAGATAGAATATTACAGAGCATTTGAAATGAAAGGTCAGAATGAAGAGATTGAGTGGAAGGAGTCCCTGCCTGATGGTCACCAAAATCAATAGGTAGAGAAGAGGATTAGAACCAGTACAATGGTGGATCTTAATTCCTGGAGCAACCTGTAAATAACCAATTGAGACCTTTGAGGGTTTTCCCATCTAGGACTTGCCCTGGCCAAGCTGTCCTAGAGAAGACCAGCCTGGACTGATGTGTCCTAACTTAATCAAGCAGATGGAGGATTCTTTGTTTCATCTGCTAAAATAACTGGTCCACTTTTTTGCTGTATTCTCTGGCCACCTTGAAATGATCCTGCTTCAATGACCCCCTCTTTGGTGCTGTCAAAGCCATGAGATGTAATTTGGGTTTCTAATAGACTGAGTCCAGCTGGTAATGAACGCTTCAAATACCTGCTAAAGCCATGCTCATGTGAATCTTCCACTTCTCCATTGCTTGTCACTGGAATTTCTGCTGTTGAATTTTGGGGAGATTCTTGAGCCATGGTAGACTCTTGAGCCTAGGGGTAGGGGGAACAAGAGCCCCAGCAGCTGTGCCTGACTTGAGTCCTGAGTCACTGGCACAGCCCTCTCTCTGCACCTTCGAGGATGAATGACCCTGTCCTCCCGAGGATCAGTCCCCTGTCCCCATACCAGATTCTTAATAAAGCTTGTTGACCTGCTACCTTGACTAAACCAATGGGTTCAGTTAAGAAAGTGAGCTCTTTGAAGGCATGGGCTATTTCACCCCACTTTGCACCTCAAGCACCAAGAACCATGCCTGCTGAATAATCAATGCTTGTTGAATTACCATGAGTGAGTTCCAAGACCATGGGGATTGGAGGCATTATCTTATTTTCTGCATTCTATGGTATGACGATCAATTACATTCAAATAAAGGGTCCCAATTTGAATCAAACAAAAAAAATGTCCAATGGGGGGCAGGTAGGTGGCACAGTGAATAGAGCACTGGCCCTGGAGTCAGGAGGACCTGAGTTCAAATCCAGACGTAAGCACTTAACACTTACTAACTCTGTGATCTTGGGCAAGTCACTTAACTCCAATTACCCTGTCCCCTCCAAAAGAAAAGCAGAAAAAAATGCCCAATAGGCAACTGATGATGCAGGACTGGAGTTTGAGAGAGCTCGAGTACCTGGCTGGGACTAGATAAAGAGATAAGCATGTGTTATCTGCACAGAGATGATCATTGAACCCCTGGATTACCAAATGAAAGAACAGAGAGAGAAAAGGGAAGGTGGCCTAGAACAGAGGCTGGAGGGACACCTGCACTTAGAGGGTGTACCACAGATGAAGAACTGTAAAGGAAACTGAGGTGTGTTCAGATGGGTAATAGGACAACCAAAAGAGAACAGTCAGAAAAGGAAAGAGAAGAGAGAATAGCCCAAAGGAGAAAATGCTTAACAGCATTATGGGAAAGAAAACTTTGTACTCAGTTTCTTAGATAAGGGTTTGTTATCCAAGATCAATGACTAACAGACACACAGAAATGGAAGATAGGCACACTAAGAGGTCTGTGATGAAAACCTAGAGAGGAGAGAGTATCCAGAAAGAGAAGGTTATCAACAGCTATGACAAGAAGGAAATGTGCATCAAATGAATAACCATTCAGAGCAAGGGTTACAAGTCATCATTCTGCAACATCTAAGGTCCGATCTAGGTCTGATAGCCTATCTTTCCATAATGCACAACTTAGAACCTAGTCTATAGCAGCAGTTCTCAACCTGTGGGTTATTTCAATTTGTAACAATGAAAATATATCGTGCATATCAGATATTTACATTACGATTCACAACAGTAGCAAAATTACAATTATGAAGTAGCAACGAAAATAATTTTATGGTTGGGGGGTTACTACAACATGAGGAACTGTATTAAAGGGTCACGGCATTAGGAATGTTGAGAACCACTGGTCTATCGGATCTGGAAGTGTCCTTTGGCTCTCAACTGTCATCAGAGGAATGGACATTTAGATATAGGTTGATCAAGGTGGAAAGACCCCAGAGTTATTGCATGTGAAGAGTCTTCAAACACAGCACATATAATGGGTGAGTAAGAAAAGGTCTCAGATCATAAAAACCAAGAATATGAATGCCCATGAAGATTCTCATCTTAGGGTAGCTACAATCAGAGCAGAAAGGGCCCTATAAACCATGAGGGATGGTTTACAACTCATAGCTCAACATTCAAGGTCTCATCTAGATCTGATAGACTATCTTTCTATGATACGCAAACCTTGGAGCATGGTCTATCAGACCTGGAAATGTCCTTTGACTCTCAACTATCACCAGTGGGATAGACAGTGGAATATAGATTGATTGAGGTGGACCTATCTGAGATCATGGAGTACATGAATACAATCTAGTATCTTGAGAAGAAGCTGTGCATCATCAAACATGGATGACCATTCAGAGGGAAGGGCTACAACTCATCACTGTGCAGGTTTTGCTTGGAACTAATCAATATCCAAGGTCCCATCTAGGTCTGATAGTCTATCTTTCAATGATGTACAATTTGGAACTTAGTCTATCAGATCTGGAAGTGTCCTTTGGCACTCAACTGTCATCAGAAAAAGGGATAATCAGATATAGGTTGATCAAAGAAGAAAGACACCAGAGCATGGAGTGTCATGTATGTGAAGAGTCCTCAGACACAACACATGTAATGAGATAGGAAGAAAGGGTTTCAGATCACAAAAAGCAAGAACATTAATGTCACCCTAAGGTAATTACTATCAGAGCAGAAAGACCCCTATAAACCCTGAGGGATGGTTTATAACTCATAGCTCAACACCCATGCACCCATAGAGGTCAGATAGTCTATCTTTCAATGATGTAAACTTTGGAGAATAGTTGATATGACCTTTAAGTGTCTGTAACAGTAATGAGATTTGAAGTTCCTTTTGTATTGCTAAACTAAGAGTTACTTAGCACCTAGTTCAGATTAAGCCTCTGTTAAAGAAACAGAGGGTATGAATTCCAGTCTCCTGTTGCTGATGTAACAGGAGGGGGCTGAACAGGGAGGGGCAATACAGTATATAAGGAAAAACCTAGAGAGGGAGAGTCAGACCTTCTTGGAGCAGGCTCTACGGAGGCAGAAGCTGCTGCCTCCAGGAAGGCTGAAGAGGAGCTGAGGAGGCTGAAGAGAATGATTTTGATTTTGAAAACCTGGATGGAGTGATTTTGATTCTGGGAACCAGCTGAAACTTCTGCTGAGTTCAAGGGCCAGCCTGAGCTGTTGAGGATTTCCAAGAGCCAGTCAGAGCTGAGGGTGAGCCAGAGCTGTTGAATCTGTTGATGATTTCCGAGGGCCAGCCAGGGCTGCCAAAGACTGAGGAAGCATGACTGTGATGCTGGTATTTTGAATGAACCTGTTTATGGCTTTGTTAAACCTTGTCTTTCCAGGAACAGAAACTGTGAAGGATTTGAGATGGACTGGACACTGTGAGTTCCAATGTGTAGCAGGAACTGCAGAGAGAGCTGGACAAGGACATGGACAGTTTAGTGAATCCAGGTAGGATCTGGCACCATGGAAGGGGATCCAAGGAATCTGAGAAAACACGCTGAGCCATGCTGAAAGAAGACTTTATGTGGATACTGTGTACTGACTGAGAAATTGTAAATTTACTAGTGAGCTAGGGGTGGAGGATCTGTGTATTTTCTGATGATTGAATAGTGAATAATGAATGATGACTGAATGATTGAGTTGGCTGAATGATTGACTAAATGATTTTACTTAATGATTGATGACAGAATAAGTGACTGATTGAGTAAACTTAGTGTGCCCCATGAGTGGAGAACTTTGACTATTGTATTTTGTGTTCCTTGAGGAGGCAAACCTCTTTAAGGATGATTGAATGATTGAGTTATTAAATGATTGTTCTTTGTTGAAAACTTTGTGACCACTGTGGTGGAAACTGTGACCATTTTCTGTGATAAATTGTTGTGAATGCTGGATATCGATTATCTGTGATAAGTTGTAACATTGTGAATGTTGTACCTTGATTTTCTGTGAATGTTTTGCTCTGATTTGTTATGGAATAAATAGAGTGTTCACTATACCATGTAATCAGAACTTAAAAGCTGTTCATAGTGGCATTCTTCTGAAAAGCTTCCTTTCACTATCAACTGTATTCAGAAGAATGGACAATGGGATGTAGGGAAGTGCATAGGACACAAACTTTCAGGGCTAAAAGATGCTAAGAGAAACATAACCTAGGCTAACAAAGCTGGGACTTACTTTAGAACAAAGATTGTGCAGTTAAATTGTATTAGAAAGTGCCAATAAAACGCAGAAAGGCAAAGCTAAAAAAGACATCAAAACTAATAATGCAGACAAATCAAGAACGTTGATGCATGGATCATCATCAAACATGAATGACCTTTGGGAGGGATGGTTTGCAAATCATAGCTCTACAGGTTTTACTTTGAACTAGTCAAAATCCAAAGTCTCATCCGGGTTTGATATTCTTTCTTTCTAAGCTTTTATAAACCTTGGAGCATAGTCTATCTGACCAGGAAGCACCCTTTGGCTCTCAACTGTCATCAGTGGAATGAACAATGGAATATAGATCAATCTAGATGGATGAATGAGAGGGCATGAAGTACATGAATACAAACTAGTATCTTGAGATTGAGCTGTGCATCATTGAACATGGATGACTATTCAGAGGAAAGGGTTACAAGTCATCACTCACAAGTTTTGCTTTTGAACTAATTGATATCTGTAACAGCAATCAGTTTAGCAGATACTTAGCCCTAAAAGTATGGAAGGTGTGAGCTCAGTATGGAAGTTGTGAACTCTGTCCCCTGTTGAGAGGGCATGAACTTCCCTGTTGACATGGAAGAAAGGGACTGGCTGAGACAGGAGGCCAATGTGTGTATATAAGCAAGAATTCCAGAGATGGAGAGACAGAATTGGAATTTTCCTGTTGGAGGAAGCAGGATTGTCTCAGCATCTGGGAACTGGGCTGCTGAACTGAAAAAGTGAGTTGGAGTTTCAGAGAGAGAGAGAGACAGAGAGAGAGAGAGAGAGAGAGAGAGCGTGAGAGCAGAATCTGGTAAAGGCCACCTGGAAGGCTGAGAGGGCTTGCCTGGAAGGCTGATATTTCTTCTGGGTCCTAGGGCCAGCTGAATTGCTGGAGGACTGAAGAAGCATGACCAGGAAAAGACTTTGTTCATGGCCTGGCTGATCCTTGAGCTCCTGGTAACAGAAATGGTGAAGGATTTGAGATGTGTTGGACCCTGTGAACTTAAGTGTGTGCCAAGGACTGCCCTGAGGACTGGACAAGGACCTGGGAGCTGTCTGCTTCTGAATCCAGGTGACTGTTCAGTGGACTCCGGAGGGAGCTGGGACCATGGAAGGGGATCCAGGGAATCAGAGAGACCACCCAGAGTCAAGATGAAGAAAAGGCCTCCCCTTGGATGAGACTGAGGTTTGCTGGAAACCAAGGGGTGAAGGGTTTGTGTGGTTTTCTAATGACTGTACTAGTGATTAATGATAGTTCATAATCAGGAATCTAGATTAGTGATAGATTAAGTTAATAGTTGCCCCATGAGTGGAAGCTTGATGATTGTATTGTGAATTGATTGAATGATTAAGTATTGATTTTCCCCATGAGTGGAAGACTGATTATTGTATTGTGAATTGACTGAATGATTGAGTATTGATTACTGTATTATGAACTGATTGAATTCTTTGTTCTAAATATTTTGGCCACTGTAGTGAAAACTGTGTGGTCATTCTAATGTCAAGCTGTTGTGAAGATTGTAGTGAACCTTGATTTGTTGTGAATATTATGTTGTGATATATTCTGAATGTTTGCCTTGATTTGTAATGGAATAAATGGAGTGTTCACTATACTATGTAATCCGAACCTTAAAAGCTGTTCACAGTAGCATTCTTTTGGGAATCTGCTGGTGCATGGCATTACAATATCCAAGGTCCTATCTAGGTCTGATAGTCTCTCTTTCTATGATGTACAACTTGGAACTTAGTCTATCAGATCTGGAGGTGTCCTTTGAATCTCAACTGTTATAAGAAGAATGGACAATGTCATGGCTAAGATATGCCTTAGAAAACATAACACAGGGTGACAAAGCTGGGGAATGGTGTTTGAACAAAGATTATACAGATGGGAATACATGGAAAGTATGTATATTAAAAAGCATTTTATATATATATATATATATATATATATATATATATAAAGCATGTGACTTTAGAACGGAAACAGATATGAAGAGAAGGACTTGTGAATTATCAAACATGAATTAACTTTGAGAGTCAGGTTTTGCATTGAACGGATCAACATCTGAGATCCCATCAAGGTGGACAGACCTGACATCATGGAATACATGGATACAAACTGGTACCTTGAGAGGGAGCCCTACATCATTGAACATGGATGACAATTCAAGGCCAAGAGGACTTTCAGTTTAGGAGAGGTAATATCAGAGCAAAATGGAAAACTTTTGAATATTGAATGACAATGTTGGAAGACAATAGAATATAGAATTTAAGGCTGATAGATGCCTTGCAACAATAAAACACAGATGGAAAGAATTGAGAGTGACCACAAAAGGTGGAATTCACAAGTGGAAAACATCAATCAAAGACAGAAAATAATTGCTGGGAAGAAACTAAAAAGTGGAGACAGATTGCATGAGGATAGGGGTTAGCATAGTAATTTCTATGTACTTTAAAAATATATCTTGTCAAGATTTAAAATAGCTGTGCATCATAGATGATTATAGGGAGGAATGTGTTACAATTCACTACACTACTGTTTTTGGATTGAACTAATTAACACTCAAGGTCCCATCCAGGTCTGATAGTCTATCTTTCTATGATGTAAAACTGGAAGTATAGTCTATCCAACCTGGAAGTGTCCTTTGGTTGTCACTTATCATCAGAGGACCCAAGAGCATGGAATGGCATACCTTAAAAGAGTCTTGAAACATAGAACATAAAATGACAGAGGAAGAAGAGGTCTCAGACCACAGAAAGTTAGTACATCAGCCCCCACAGAATTTTTCACCTTAAGGCAGTTACTATCAGAGCAGAAATGGCCTCCTGAGATCTCTGAAGGACAGTATTGGAGGTCTATAGGACACAGACTATCAGGACTGAGAGATATCTTAGAAGAAATAACGTAGATAGAGAGAACAAAGATTGTACAAGTGAGAAGTGCCAATCGAAAACAGAAAAGCAGAATTTGAAGGGACATTAGAACTGAGAACACAAATTATCCAAGATGTAAGGCCCTTCAGACATAGACTTAAAGTATTTTACTTTAGGAGACAAATTGTTATCATGAGAATTATCTGTGTATTGCTGAACATGGATGACCATTGGGAAGGGAGCTTTCAGTCACCATTCTATAGGCTTTACTTTGAAGTACTTGATATGCAAGGTCCTGTCCATGTCTGATATTCTGTCTTTCTGTGATGTAAAACTCAAAAAGGTAGTTTATCATATCTGGAAGGTTCCTTTGGCTATCAACTGCCATCAGTGAATGGAAAATGGAATAGGACTGATCAAGGCAGGACCCAAGATCCTGAAGTGCAAAAGACCTACAAAGAGTCTTCAAACACAGAGCATTTAATGACAGAGGAAGAAGAGGTCTCAGACCACAAAAAGTAAATACATCAGCACCCATGGAACTTTTCACCTCAGGGTAGTTACTATCAGAGTAGAAATGGCCTCCTTGGATCTTTGAAGGATAGTGTTAGAAGTCCAGAAGATGGAGACTGTCTAGTCTGAGAGATGCCTTTAAAGACATAACACAGAGTGACGGAGCTGAAAATGAATTTAGAACACAGATTGCTCAGGTGGGAAGTGCTAGTTGAACGCCAAAAGGCAGAGGTAGAAGGGACATTAAAATTGATAATGTAGACTACATAAGATATAAGGCTCTTCAGAAATGAATTTAAAGCATATACCATAGAACACAAACTGCTATTGTGAGAAGGAGCTGTTCATCACTGAACCCTAATCCTAACCCTAACACATTGCAGATTTTGGTTTGAACCAATCACTGTCCAAGGTCCCATCTAGGCCTGATATTCTATCTTTTTGTGATATAAAAATTGAAATGTAGTTTATCAGTCCTACAAGTGTCTTTTGACTATCAACTTTCATCAGTGGAATGGACAGCTAGACTGATCAAGGCAGAAGTGACTCAGTTCATGGATTGTGTGGATACAAATTGGTATCATGAGTAAGAGTTGTGAATCTTTGAACAAGGATTACCATTGGGAGTGATGGAGTACATATCATTGCCCTTATAGGTTTTACTTTGAACTAATCAATATTCAGGATCTCATCTAAATCCGATAGTCTATCTTTCTATGATGTATAACTTGGAACTTAGTCTTTCAGATCTGGAGGCATCCTTTGGCTCTCAATTGTGTATTCCATCTATGGAATGGAAAATTTGATAGATGTTGATTGATGGTCTGAAGAACATTTAGTGGCACAGCTATAAAGAGTCTTCAAAAACAGTACATGTAATGACAGAGTGAGAAGGCCATAGAAATCAAGACTATCAGTGCTCATGATACATTTAACTCTAGGACACTTACTATCAGAGCAGAAAGGACCTCCTTGCAACTTTGAAGGATAGTTTTAGAAGTCCATAAAACACATCCTGTAAGGTATGAGAGGTGCCTTAAAATACATGACACAGGGTGACAGAGGTAGGAATGAAATTAGAACACATATTATACAGGTAGGAAGTACCAATTCACTTGAGAAAGACAGGACTAGATGGGACGTTAGAACCAAGGGTTCAGACTATGCAAGTTATAAGGCTCTTCAGAAATGGATTTAAAGCATATAACTACAGAACACAGACATGTTTTGATAGAAGGAGTTGTTTGTGCATCTTTGAACATAGATGAACTTGGGGAGGGATGCTATACAAGTCAATAAATAGTTCTGCAGGTACATACACACTCACACACACATACATATACATAATATATATAATGATCAGGGTGGACAGACCTGAGTACATGGATACAAACTGGTATCTTGAGAAGGAACTATGCATCATTGAACATTTATGAGGAGAATTGAATGGAGTATAGACCATTTGAGATCGAAGGAAACAAGATCATGGAATGGCATGCTTGTGAAAAGTATTCAAACTTAGAACATAGAACAGACTGTCAAGAATGAGTCTTGCCTTACAAGAAATAACATAGTGTGACAAAACTAGGAATGACTTCAGGAGAAAGATTGTACGGGTGGGAAGTGCTAGTTGAATACACAAAAGCAGAGGTAGAAGGGACATTTGACCTGAGAACACAGACTATCCAAGATGTAAGGCCCTTCAGACACAGGCCTAAAGCATTTAACTTCAGAAAACAAACTGTGATCATGAGAAAGAACTGTGCATCACTGAACATAGATGACCTTTGGGAAGGATGGTTTACAAGTCATACTTCTAGAGGTTCGGGTTTGATTTAATCAATATCCAAGGTCCCATCCAGGTCTAATATTATGTCTTTCTGTGATATTGGAAACCTTGGAACGTCATCTATCAGACCTAAAAGTGTCCTTTGGCTATCAACTGTCATCATTGGAACGGATAGTAAAATATAGACTGGTCAAGGTAGAAAGACTTGAGTTCCTTAAGTGCATGGATACAAACCAGTGTCATGAGAACGCATTCTACATCATTGAACATGGATGACTATTGGCTGAAACAGGTTAGCAGACATAACCTCTTCCCATTTTGATAGTCTTAATCTTCTCTAAGGTCTCTTCTTAGACTGACATTCCATGTGTTTATGATGCTGTAAAACTTGGAGCATAGAATATCAGGCCTAGAATCTGCCTTAACCTGACCAAAAGAATATAGATTGAGAGAGCTGGAATGCCCCCAAAAGGATGGATTCTCAAGCCTGGGAGCAGCCTCAAAATGAACTATGTGCAATGAATTCATTGCAAGTCCTCACAATCTAAAAGGCAGGCCTGAAAAGAACCTTTAAACAGGGAAGACAAAGCATCATAGCTTCATGTTCTCCTTAGAATAGAGAAGAAATAACTTTGGAAAGTAGAAACCAAATTGCCACGTGGGTAGTGAGCGGCCTGAGAACATAGAATGAATAAGCAGGAAATGCCATTTGAGCATAGAAAATCATGTGTTTAGGGATCTTGAGAACATTGCTTATCTAAAAAGGAAAGTCCTTCACTTTTTTAAAATAAAATTTATTATTTTTTCATTTATTTTTAACATTCATTATTTAACATTCTGAGTTTCCAATTCTCTCCTTCCCTTCAGCTTCTCCCCCACCCATGGAGAAGGTAAGCAATATGATATCAATTATACATGTGAAGTCATACAAAATATTTCCATATTAGCCATGTTGCAAAAAGAAAAAGGCAAGAAAAATAAAGAGAGGAAAAAATCTGATAATTTGCACTCAGTGTTCATCAGTTCTCTCTCTGGAGAGAGAGGTTTTTTTTTACAAGTTCTTCAGAATTGTCTTAGATCTTTGCGTTAATCAGAGTAGCTAGGTCTTTCACAGTTGATCATAGTTATAATATTATTTCTACTGTGTACAATGCTTTCCTGGTTCTGCTCACTTCACTTTGCATCAGTTCACATCTTTCCAGGTTTTTCTGAAATTATTCAGTTCATCATTTCTTATGGAACAAGAGTATTCCATCGCATTCATATATCACAACTTGTTTCACCATTGCTCAATTAATTAAATGTCCTCAATGTCCAATTCTTTGCCACCACGAAAAGAGCTGCTATCAGTGTTTTTGTACATATGGGCCCTTTTCCTTTTCCTTTGATCTCTTTGGGGTACATACCTAGAGCTCCAAAATGTTCTCCACAATGGTTGGACCAGTTCACAGCTCCACTTTGATATCCTTGATAATTCCCTTGATGTTCTTTACCTTTTGTCCTTCCAGATGAATTTTGTTACTATTTTTTCTAGCTCTATAAAATAATTTTTTGTTAGTTTGGTTGGCATAACACTAAATAATCAGATTGGCTAACATGTCAAGAAAGGAAAATGATAAATGTTCTAGGGGATGTGGGAAAACAGGCACACTAAGGCACTGTTGGTAGAGTTGTGAATCCAAGACAACTCCAAAGGACTTATGATGAATAATGATGTCCACATCCAGAAAAAAACAGACTGATGCAATCTGAATTCAGAACAAAGCATACTGTTTTTCCACTGTCTTTATTTTTTCATGTTTTTTTCTTTTGTTCTGTTTTCTTTTACAACATGATTAACATGAAAACATTTTGTATAACTGCACATGTATGACCCATATGAAATTGCTTATCATCTCAGGGAGGAGAGTTGGAAAGGATTTTTTAATTTCAAATTTTTTTAAATGAATGTTTAAAAATGTAATTGGGGGGAAAATAAAATAACATAATGCCTGAAAAAAAGACAGAAACATTCAGAGCCAGAACTATAAGTGGAACATAAGTTCTTTCAGCTAGAATGTACCTGAAAACATAGGATGTCAGAACTAGAGTGAACCTATGTAAGAATAAAGAAAAGTCTTGAAGCAAAGAATGTCAGACCTAAAATTATTTACAACATATAATTCCAATACTGGAAGGCATTTTAGGATACAGAACATAGTGTCAGAATTAGAATATGAAACAAAGAAGTAGAACATGGAATATTATAAATATTTCCTTATATCATAAAACATAAATTCCAGAATGGACCGGGTTCACATAGTTGGAAGGCTTAAATAACACAGTTCTAAGTCCATAGCACAGAATTTCTGAACTAAAATTCCTTTCCATCTGTCATAGTCTTGTTAAGTTCTTGAAAAGAAGAGACAAATTAGAGGAAAGAATTCTGAGCTACCCCAAATGACACTTGATCCATGGCCCAAGGGTCTCATGGGCCCTAAGGTACTGCCCTGAGTCCTCTTATTTCTTTAAACTTCTCACTTTGGGTTTAGTTTTCATCTCTTTGCAGATGATACCTTTGATCAATATATCCAGCCCTAACCTTTCTCCTGAACTCGTCTTTTTTTTGGTATTTTTGGGGGGGGGGGCAGGGCAATTGGGGTTAAGTGACTTGCCCAAGGCCACACAGATAGTAAGTGTTAAGTGTCTGAGGTCAAATTTGAACTCAGGTCCTCCTGACTCCAGGGTTCAGCCATTCCCCAGTTGGTGGGCATCCCCTCAATTTCCAACTCTTTGCTACCACAAAAAGAGCTGCTATGCATATTTTTATATTTGTGGGTCCTTTTTCCTTTTTATTGATCTCTTTGGCATACAGAAATAGCAGTGGTATTGCTTGGTCAAAGGGTATGCACAGTTTATATCCCTTTGGGCATAGTTCTATGTTTCTCTCCAGAATGGCTGAATCAGTTCACAACTCCATCAACAATACATTACTTTCCTATATCTTCTCCAATATTTATCATTTTCCTTTTCTGTCATATCAGCCAAACTGATAGGTGTGAGGTGGTACCTCAGAGTTGTTGTAGTTTGTGCTTCTCTAACCAAGTGATTAAGAGCAATTTTTCACATGACTAGGAATAGCTTTGTTTGCTTCATCTGAAAACTACCATTTCTTATCCTTGAACCATTTATCAAGCGGGTAATGATTTGTATGCTTATAAATTCGACTCAGTTCTCTATATGTTTGAGAAATGAGACTTTTCATCAGAGGCACTTGTAAAAATTGTTCCCTAGCTCAAAGGGTATTTATTAATCTCAGGCCAATCTTATAATAGTTACACAAGTATCCAGGCAACAATATTAGAGATTGCCCAAGGCGAGTGTACCTTGTGTAAAATTGCACATGGTTATTGTCATACATGTTAATTCCAACATGTTTAGGTATGCTTGTTTACTTTTTACTCTGTTCTATTATGTTTACTAGAGAAATGTTTGTTAATTGTTTATATTTATATACGAATGCTTCTTTTTTTCTTTTTGCAAGGGGGAAGGCAGGGCAATTGGGGTTAAGTGACTTGCTCAAGATCACACAGCTAGTAAGTGTGTCAAATGTCTGAGGTTGGATTTGAACTCAGGACCTCCTGACTCCAAGGCCTATTCACTGTGCCACCTAGCCACCCCCAACACTAATGCTTCTTGCATACCTGTTTTGGTTAAATATAGGCCTACTGATAGTAGGTATATTTATAGTATTATTGTTATAGTTAGCTAACTTTGCCTTTTTGGCCATGCATTGCTTTGTTATTTATGATTAATTGCTATATAATATGAATATGCATCTACTCTTGAGCTGTTCATGTACTATCTCACATGTACTTACCATGTTCTCACTGTAGTACCCTATCAGATGAGGCTCTGCATATAGTTTCATGTCTATCACATGTACATGTATAATGTGCATATTTTCTCTATTCAAAAGTATCATAGATGGGTTACCTTCGTCACCTGGAAAAACAACCTTGTTGTTCTAGAGCACTGATGTTTGTATTTATGCTGTATAGTAAAGAGTTTTCAGGACTACACTGGTTGATTCTTGCACAGAACTGAACAAATTTTCAGCCCAGAGAAAGAACCCCTAACCGAGGGGAATTGAATGGTTTCCTAAAAGACAGCTCTGTGGTGCTGTGTATACTTGGAGGGAGATATGTATGACTCCTAATTGACTGAAAGACCTCTGAGCTAATGATGATGCATTCCTGTGTAAGCAGACAAAGACTTCAGATTTAGAGAGACTGGTGAAGAAGCAAAGATATAGACTGAGAGAGTCTGAGATGAAAGAAAGGGTGAATGTTTGAATGGCAGGTGAGAGATCTATCTCCCTGGGGAAGCCAGCTCCCAACATGTCTTTCAGTGCTGCACTCTAGAGACTGCTACTAGTGAACTTACTCATTGAGAGGTTAGAGTTGTCTTGCTCCCAGTTGGAAGAGCTCATATCCTTTTATGTATCATTTTTCTTACTGTACATTTACTCATACTTATATTACATTTATTGTACTGTATATTTGTACATTTCCCTCAATTTCTGCTTTCTCTTTGCTTGGGTAATTGAGGCTGCTCATCATGTGATATTTTTCTTTGTGTAACAAACAAAATATGGGAGGGAACTAAGGTGTTACCCACACTTGAGAGCAATCAAGGAAAGTGGCATTCACTCTTACCTCCAGAAAAATCATACTTTTAGACTACCAATATCTGACATATGGCAATATAGGTATAACTCTAGCTGAATACCTACTGTCTTAGAGATAAGTATGTCGCATCATGAGCACATTTTCTTTTACTGTTTTTTAATTTTATGTTTATTTTTAGTTTGCAATATTCATTTCCACATTATTTTGAGTTACAAATTTTCTCCTCATCTTTCCGCTATCTACCACCCGAAAACAGCGATTCCACTGAATACTCCCTCCCCCAATCTGTTCTCTCCTATATCCTCCCCTATTCCCCCTCTGACTTTCTGGTAGGGCAGGATGGATCTCCCTACCCCACTGCCTGTATATCTTATTTCCCAGTTGCATGTAAATAATAATAATGATAATAATAATTTTTAAACATTTGATTTTAAAACTTCAAATTCCAGATTCTTTCCCTTCTTCCCTCATAACCCACCCACCACCATGTTGTACATGTGTAGTTATGCAAAACATTTCCATAGTGGATATATTGTGAAAGACTGACTATATTTCCCTCCATTCTATGGTGCCCCTTCCCACTTGATCTATTCTCTACTTTGAACCTGTCCCCTTTCAAAAGTGTGTGCTTCTAACTACTCTCCCTCCCCAATCTGCCCTCTCTTTTATCATCCCCACGTCTTATCCCCTTACCCCCTACTTTCCTGTAGGGTAAGATACCCAATTTAGTGTGTATGTTATTTCCTCCTTAAGCTGAATTCAATCAGAGTAAGGTTAACCCATTCCCTTTCACCTTTCTGTTCTTCCCCTCCATTTTAAATTTTCCCTTGCCTCTTTTATATGAGATAATTTACCCTATTCTGTCTTTCCCTATCTCATTATATTTCTCTCACCTCTTAATTTTATTTTTAAAATATCATCCCTACCTATACCCTCCTGTATACACATATATGTATACATACATACACACACATTTATATTCCATTCAACTATCCTCATAGTGAAAAAAGTTTCATAAGTTACAGTTATCATTTTTCCATGTAGGCATGTCAATAGTTCAACTTTGATAAGTTCCTTATGATTTCTTTTTCCTGTTTACCTTCTCATGCTTCTCTTGCCTCTTGTATTTGAATGTCAAATTTTCTATTCAACTCTGATTTCTTCATCAAGAATGCTTGAAAGTCCTCCACCTCACTGAATGACCATATTTTCCCCTGCAACATTATACTCAGTTTTGCTGGGTAGGTGATTCTTGGTTTTAATTCTACCTCCTTTGATCTCTGGAATATCATATTCCAAAACCCTTCAATCCCTTAAAGAAGCTGCTAGATCTTGTGCTATCCTGATTGTGTTTCCACAATATTCAAATTGTTTCTTCTTGGCTGCTTGTAATATTTTCTCCTTGATCTGGGAACACTGGAACTTGGCTATAATATTCCTAAGAGTTTTCTTTTTAGGATATTTTTCAAGAGGTGATGGGTGAATTCTTTCAATTTCTATTTTGCCCTCCAGTTCTAAAATAACAGGGTAATATTCCTTGAGAATTTCATTTTAAAAAATCCTTTTCTTTATTTTTAGTTTACATCATTTATTTCCATGAGATTTTGGGTTACAAATTTTCTCCCCATCTTTCTCCTACCAACCACCCCAAAACAGCGATCTCACTGTATACCCCCTCCCCCAATCTGCTCTCTTCTATATCCTCCCTCATCACCTCTCTGATGTTCTGGTAGGGCAAGATGGATCTCCCTACCCCAGTACCTGTATGTCTTATTTCCCAGTTGCATGTAAATAATAGTAATGATAATAATATGTATATATACATATATATTTTTAACATTTTATTTTAGAACTTTAAATTCTAGATTCTTTCCCTTCCTCCCTTATCACCCACCCCCAGTGGAAAGACAAGCAGTTCAATACAGGCTATACATGTGTAGTTACACAGAACATCTCCACAATGGACATATTGTGAAAGACTGACTATATTTCCCTCCTTCCTATTCCTCCCCCACACTTGTTCTATTCTCTCCTTTGTCCCTGTCCTTTTACAGAAGTGTGTGTTTCTAACAACCCTTCCCCCCAACCTGCCCTCCCCTCGATCCTCCACCCTCTCATCCCCTTCCCCACTACTCTCCTGTAGGCCAAGATACCCAACTTACAGTGTATGTCATTCCTTCCCTAAGCCAAATTCAATGAGAGTAAGGTTAACCCATTCCATTTTGCCTTCCTGTTCTTCCCCTCCACTGTAACAGTTAATCCTTTGCCCCTTCTATATGAGAGGATTAACCCCATTCTGTCTCTCCCTGTCTCCTCTCATACTATTCCTCTACCACCTCTCAATTTCACCTTTTAAAATATTATTCCATCCTATTCAATTGATCCTGTACCTTCTGTCTATGTATGCATATACATACACACTCAAATTCTCAAGGAAAATTTCCCTGATATTTTAGAACCACAGGGCAAAATAGAACTTGAAAGAATTCGCCAATCACCTCTTGAAAAAGATCCCAGAAAGAAAATTCCTAGGAGTGTTATAGCCAGGTTCTGGAGTTCCCAGATCAAGGAAAATGTCTTAAAGGATGCTTTCTAGGTTCTTGTTTTGATCATGGCTTTCAGGTAGTCCAATCATTTTAAATTCTCTCTCCTGGATCTACATTCCAGGTCAGTGATTTTTTCAGGGAGATATTTCACATTGCCTCCTATTTTTTTCATTTGGATCTTTTTAATAGTATCTTGATTTCTCACCAAGTCATTTGCTTCTATTTGCTCCATTCTAATTCTGAAGGAATTATTCTCTTCAGTGAGCCTTTGAAATTCTTTTTCCATCTGGCAAATTTGACTTTTTAAGGCATTCTTCTTTTCCTTGGCTGTTTGGGCCTCTTTTGCCATTTGAGTTAGTCTATTTTTAAGGTGTTATTTTCTTCAGTCAGGTTGTTGACTCTCTTTTCATGATTTTCCTGCTTCATTCTTATTTATGTTCTTAATTTTTCTTCCACTTCTCTTACTTAATTTTCAAAATCCTTCTTGAGCTCCTCCATGGCCAGTTCATATTTTTCTTAGAAGCTTTTGGTGCAGGAGTTATGACTTCATTGTCTTCCTCCTGTTCTATGCTTTGATCCTTTTTGTCCCCCCAAAAGGCAATCAAACCTTAGATCAGCAAGCAAAGGAAGCAAAGCAAACACACAAATCCAACTTTAGATTGCTTGCTCATGTTGCCACTCAATTACTTGTCTTTTGAGCTCTTTGCCACAGTAGAACTCTGCTTCCAGAGAGAACTTTGTCTCAAATGACTGGGGTTTTTGCAGCTGCTGGAGCTATTAGTTGGGTGCCCTCCCTGCTACTCCCACACGCTCTGTCTCACTGGTCACACACCTCAGGACCACCACTGAAGACCCTGATCCAGATCCAGGCAGGTTAAAACAAGAGTGATTACCCTCTGAATGGTCACTTGTTCCCCCTACAATCTGCAAGCCGGAAGCTCTGAAGCAGCCACACAGCAGCAGCTGCATGGCCACAGCACCTCTGCAGCTTTTTGCTCTGGGGGCAGAGGCTGGACCACACTCTTCCCCCCCCCAGTCCCAACAGAGTTCCTCACTGACCTTTTACTTTGTCTTTGGCATTTATGGGTTGATATTTCTGGAAACTGCCACAGCTGCTGGTGATCCACTCTCCTGAAGTCTGCTCCAGCCACTATTGGTTAGGGCTGCTCTGTGGCTATAACCACAGCTTACAGAGGGCTGGACTTGGCTGTCAGCATGCTGAGATGGACCCTTTCTGTTGGCCTGCCAGGCTACCTTCAGCAGGATAGTTGTTTCTCTCTGTCATGTTGTGGTTTCTGAGTGTCCATCAGTTCTCTCCACCTGCTGATTAGAAAGTCCAGCTAAATTTCCTATGGGCAATAGGTGGTTGTAATCTCTCATTTTCTTTGAATTAGTTAGCTTTCCATCAGCCAGATAATTTGTGATTTTCTTGAATGTCAAAGTCTCTCCTTGGCATTAATACTTGACTTTTTTCCCTCCAAATATCAGTTACATAATGAACACACATAGCACTTACGTTAACAATCATATCTGCAAATGGAAATGGGATGAACTCACCAATAAAATGGTCTTCACCATTAAATGAAGGGCTGAAACAGAAGTTATTATGTCTCAAACTAACTGAAAAAAGCAGGGGTAGTAATCTCAAATAATAATCTCCAAGAAGGTAACAATAAAAATAGACATGGTTGAAAGGAATGAGCAAAGAAACTATTATTATGCTTAAAGGTACAATTGATAATAAAATAATATCAATATATTATGCATACATATGCAATAAATGGCACAGCATCTAAATACTTAGAGAAAAAGTTGATCAGAGTAAAAAAAGAAATGTAGAGTTAAAATATACTGGTTTGGCACTTTTAACGTTCCCCTTTCATACACAGACAAATCAAAAAAAGATTAGCAAAAAAGATATTAAGGAACTGAATAGTATTTTAGAAAAGTTTAATATGGGAGATCTCTGGCAATTACTGAATGGTGATAGAAAAGTATTTCTCAGCTGTATATGGCAATTTTACAAAAACTGACTATGATCCTCTGGATCATGTGACCAGCAAGATGGAGGACTTCTTCTAATCCTTAGGACCTCTCAAACCTCTCTAAAGCGGAAACTATGCAAAAAAGATAAAGCAATTTTGGGTGTCTCCATGGTCCAGGACACCAAGAACCCTAGTGAAGTAACAATTCAATGTACCCAAATAAATGAACATATTCAATGTTATACCACTCAAATGATCAAAGACTTTATAGAACTGGAAAAATAGTAACAAAAGTCACGTGGCATAGCCAAAGTTTTAGAATCTCAGGGGAAATAATGAAAAATGTGGTAAGGAAGGGGGCCTAGAAGTACCAAATTTCATACTATCCTATGAAGCAGTAATTATTCAAATTCCTTGCTTCTGATTCAAAAAAGAAAAGTTCATCATGGAACAGATGATTACATATACAAGTTCTAGGAGCAAATAACCATGCAGGTCTTTGTAGTGTGTGTATTCACTCACTCCTTCCCAGAATTTGTTGAGAAATTTATGCTTTTCTGAATCCCAAATCCCCAGAAAAATTATTTTTTAAATTGGGAAAAATATTGAAATTCTCCTCTGAGAACTAAAGGTTAATCATAGATGTTACTATTTAGGAATCTACTGATGTCAAGTTGAAAGCAAGAGAAGAAAAGAGCTGAAGATCAGATTAACATTTCTAGAAATTAAGACAAAAGTAGGTAGGAGAGAAGTAGTCATGATCGAGTCTGTCTTTGTTCTCATTGTTATCATGCTATAATTGTGTATTCATAGCCCTGTCCGTTGCAAATGGTGAGTGATTCTTGCAAATAAAATAAATATTACTAAGTTTACATGTATGGTATACTTTATGCAAATCCTATGAATAGTGTTCCAAGAAATAACGACTTTTAGAAGCAAAATAGATCCTTAAATTGACAATTTGGACACATGATTCTGTGTAGGGATTGTTAACCTTACTCAGAGACCTGAATGCTACATTATTCGAATCCTACCCAGTAGTGTTCTCAGGCTTTTTCCATAGTTTGACTATTCACTATAGGTTACAGTTGCTTCTAAATAATACTAAACACAATCTTTCTTATTCATTAAACAAAGTTTCTTAGATATTCATAATAATGTGTGAAACATATTAAAAATGTTGGAAGTATTTTGGGAAAGATAAAGGAAAATCAGTCAGTTTGTTGCCATGTGTTTTCATTTTTTCATTTTCATTATATTGGCATAGGACCACAATGAGTAATATTACTATTTCTCTATTTCTGTTTTGTGTCTTTTCTATTTGTATCATACAACTCCTCAGTATGTTTTGATTAGTGGACGCCTATATTTTTTATACATTCAGAAGCCGTTTAAGTGGAATTTCTCTATCTCTTCCTGTTGGGTTTTGATGGTTGATAATTTCTATGGGTTTATTTTCTATCCTGCTACTTTGCTGAACTTATTAGCTATTTCAATTAATTGTTTAGTGGAAGCCAAGGTTTTATAAGTAAATTATCATGCCATCTGTAAAAAACAGTTATTTCATTTCCTCTTTTCCAAAAATAATATTAAAACAATAGGTTTTAGGCATGTCTGCCTGACAAATTCTTTTTTATTAATTTATCATTATTCTAATCCAAACATGGTTCTTCCTGAAGAGAAAAAGGTCCCCACTGACAGAGTTCCCTTTTGTCCCCTCAGCATCTCTCTAACACAAGATGTTTTGAAGTAACATTTATAGAAATGTTGAACAGGGAAAATTAACAACAAAAATTAGAGTTGGCACTTAAAAGACCCTTGACAACTTTGGAGGGAATAGTTTCAGTGGTGGGGTCAGAAGCCCAGTTGCAAGTCAATGAAAGGTGAGGAAGTAGGTGAAAGTAGTGTAGAAGGCTGTTTTTCCCCCAGGAGTCTGGATGTTAAAAGAAAGAGGAGGAGGATACACTGAGTTAGTGAAAGGGACAAATGAAGATTTCTTAAGGGTGGGAAGGTTAGAAGGTTAGAGTATGTTTTTTGGCTGCCATTTTCACCACCACTGTCTACAAATGTCTCCCCCACCTTGTAGTTTTGCACAATTGATTTTCTGAACTCAGTTATAGAATTATTAAGTTTGGCTATCATTCTAGTTTAGGGAGATATTTTGAAATGTCAATGTCTTCAATCCATAGAATATCATTATTCTTTCGTTTTTATGTCATTTGATAATGTGACAGTGGAAAGAACACTGAACATGGGTTCAAGAAAACCTGAGTTCAAATCCCACCTTTTACATTGACCAGTAGTGTGTAAGTCACTTATGAGCCTCAGGCTTCACATGTGTAAAATGAGCACCTATAGCATGAGTACCTATAGCATTTACTTCACAGGACTGTTGGAAGGTTCCAATGAGATCAACGTGAATAAAGTGCTTGACAAACGTTCCAAAACCCAAGGGATGTGTGTGTGTATGTATTTTGTCTCTCTCCAAATCATAGGTTAAGATATTGAATAGAATATGACTGAGATCAGATCCTTGGGATAGCCCTCCATCTATGTTAAAAATGGAACAATTAGGGGCAGCAAGGTGGTGCAGCAAATAGAGCACTGGCCCTGAAGTCAGGAGGACCTGAATTCAAATCTGGCCTCAGACACTTGATACTTGGGCAAATCACTTAACCCCAATCATTTTACCTTCCCCCCTGAAAAAAATGGGAACAATTTCTGATTTCTCTTTGGGTCTAGCCATTAAACTAGCCCTGAAGTCATGCACTTGTTCTATTATGTAGCTGGCTTCTCTCTCTCTTTTCTATGAAGGTAACATAGTGACTTCTGGAAATGCTCCTTTGCATTTCTCTCTCTGCATTTTGATCTCTCAATACAGTAATCCTTGTCAACAAAAAGGAACTGAGTTGAGATTAGTGAGACCTGCCTATGAAATGATGTTAGCTCTTTGTGATGACCACTTCCCTTTCCAAATGCTCACAGACTTTCCCTTTGATATTAAATTCTGGAATTTTATCAGGAATGGACATCAATCCCATTAGCCTATAATTTGAAGTATCTACCAACATCTCTCTTTTGAAAATCAGGATACACTGTGATGTTCCCTGTAATGTAGTTTGGTTAAGCCCCTTAACCTTATCAAGGACAGCTAGGTGCTATTCTATCTCCTTACTTATTTTGGGTTTGAACAACTATTGTTATTTTGTCCTTTTCAATCATCGCCCTTGGCTGGAAAAACAGAAGCAAAATCAGTCATATAGTCTTGGCTTCTCTGTTGTCTGCCATCAACCCATCTACACTGCATAATGATTTTATTCCTTCCTTGATCTCCTTGACTTGGAAATAGCAAAACCCAAACCAAGCCAAGCCAAACCAAAATGTCACTTAGCATCCATTTCCACCATCTGCTTGTGGAGAGTTTCAGCACTAGACAATATGCTTTACAGGCCTGAGCTATTCATTAGTATTTATCTGTCTTTGTTTTCACCCTCTATATGTGTCTTTCAAAAACTCTAAATTGATCAATGAGTTCCCTGTGCATCTAAAATGGTCTCTTCATACACTAACAACCTTTGTTTGCTCATCAAAATTATTTTGTTGTTTGTGTGACCATTAGATGGTCACTGAGGTTCCTTCCAATTTTGGATTTTGTGAACTAGGGGAATCAGGAAAGTTATCAACAGGAAACAATACCCAAGACGAGTCTTGGAGGAATGCAGAAATTCTAGGAGGCAGAGGTGAGAAGAGAGAACATTCCAGGTACTCAGTCCATGTCATCTTCCCCAGAGTAGGCAATGGATTAAGGCTTGCAAATTTCTAGAACATCAGGTCCCTCTATTCTCTTCCAGATAAGAGATTTGGGAAGGATGGTAGTTTCAGGGTTTTTTTCTTCAGATCAAACCTCTATAGGAAGCTGCTGTCTAGTCTATTGCTGTCAAGAACTCAAAGCATCCCATGGATCTCTCCCAGAGAACAATTAGTGCTAGACAGGTAGGCCGTACTTGCCTCTGGTCTCCAGTCTGAGAAGCAGGCATTTCCACCCCTTGGTCTCCAGCACTGATCAGATGTACTCATGGAGTGTATCTTTGCCCTGCTAGTACTGAGCATGCTACTAGGCTATTAGAGTCCAGGCCAGGACTGGAAAAACAAACAGGCTCCCCTGGAAGGCCACCATTCTTCCAATCTCTCCTCTTGAATTCAACTCAGTCCTTCTCTTAATTTCCTTCCTCATTTAATTCCCTCTCCCTTGTAATTCCTTCCATTCCTCTGCCATCAAAGTGTTGTACTCTCGTTGTCCCTTGTCTGAGTGGGAAGGGGTGTTAAGTGGACAAATTAGGGAGATCAACAGGTTCAAAACTCTTATTTGGTTTTTAAAATCCTTTTTAAGTTCCTCTGTGGCCTCTATCCATATTTGTATTTTTCTTGGAAGCTTTTGGTGTGGGAGTTCTGACTGTGTTGTCTTTCTCTCCTTCCATGCTTTGGTCCTTTTTTGTCCCCAAAAAAGGAATCTAGGGTTTGATTGCTGGTCTTGCTTTGCTTCCTTTGCCTGCTCATGTTGCCAGTCAGTTACTTGGCTTTTGGGCTCAGTAGCAAAACTCTGATTTCAGAGGGGAGAGCTCTGTCTCAAATCTCTGTGGTTTTCACAGCTGCCAGAGCTATTAGGAGGCTGCCATTTTTTGCAGCCCCCACCAGCTTTGGCTCACTGAAAACGCACATCGGGACCACCACCCAAGATGGCAATCTGATTCAGGAAGCTCAAGGAAAGAGCACTTAGCCTCTGAATGATTGCTTGGCCCCCCTGCAATCTGCAGGCTGGGAACTTCTAAAGCAGCCATGTGAAGGCAGCTGCAGGGCTGCTGCTTCAGACTGCTTCTAGCTCTGGAGGCAGTTGGGCGGGACCCTCTTCCCCAAATTTAGCCGAATTCCACCAATTTTTTCCCTTTGTCCTTGGCTCTTGTGGGTTGGTGATTCTGGAAATCGCCACAGCTGCTGATGATCTGTGCTCCTGAATGCTACAGCCAAACGTTTTTTCCTAGATGCCCTGGGGCTGAAACTGCATAGGGCTGGGCTCTGCTTCCAGCATGCTGAGGTGACCACCTGCCAGGCTGCCTTCAGTGGGAGCTTTGTTAGTCTGTCATTTTTGTGGAGTCTGGAGCTCTAAAATTTGTGTAGAGTCATATTTTATAGGTATTT
This sequence comes from Pseudocheirus occidentalis, assembly GCA_028646575.1. Classification (NCBI taxonomy): domain Eukaryota; kingdom Metazoa; phylum Chordata; class Mammalia; order Diprotodontia; family Pseudocheiridae; genus Pseudocheirus; species Pseudocheirus occidentalis. The sequence goes on along the minus strand of CM053602.1, from coordinate 60,817,837 downwards.
GAGGTGGTATTGGGGGGAGCTTGTGGAGTTCTTCTGCTTCTATGCCGCCATCTTGACTCTGCCCCTCATAGAGACAGTGTCATTTGTGTCCCCTTTTGAATTACTTAGTGTCACTTAGTCACTACAAGTATCACTAAGTAGACCAGAAGGGGACAGACATGAATAGGCCATATGGTATCCTCTGGCCCCTATCCATCACTTAAGGAGATGAAACATCACAATACATAGATGATTGAGATGGGAACTTGTGCTAGGAAGAAGAATGAAATTCTCTGGCATTTGGGGCTCTAAATACACATACTTGCAGAAGCAGGGTAGAGCAGGTAGAAAGGCTGGCTCAGGACATGACCACCTCCTGAGGCTGAGGCCTGCTTGCTCCTGCACTCTTGCCCAAAGAAGTTCCTTCCTTTTGACCAACGAGCTTCTGGGCTTCTTCTGTTTTGCCCCACTCCCACTCCATTTTTTTTCCTTTGCCTGTCACTTCTTCTTTTACCTCCTCCAATTCCCTGCTCTGAACCAGAATCTCTGACACCCTTCAGAAACATTGTTTTTCCTCAGGGCAAGCTGAAACACATGGACTTATAGTCATTGAGCCGCAAGTAGAAGGAATTTAACCTGTACTTGTTTTGTGAGCCCAGGAGGATGAAGTTGAATCATTGTCATTCTGTTAGTGCAGTAGGTAAGGTGGTACAATGAGGCTGAGTAGGTAATGGGCAGACAAGTACGGTAGCATGCCAAGGGATCCCTGCCCTGTGTTGCACTAGCCAGGGTGCTTAAGGGAAGAAAGCAATGCTAAGATTGTCTGTATGTTTTAATGAAATTCTGCAGTCACAGAGAGATATCTGGAAAGAGAGAGAGAAAGGTCAGGGTAGGACTCAGACATCTCCAAGCAGCATGGTTGCTATAGCCATGGACCTTGATTGTGTTCTTTCCATTTGTGTCTGTGTGAACTGCTCATCATTTCTACCCCCTGGAAATGGCAGCCAGGAGGGAATGCAGCATCTTTGTCTCCAGGTAGCTTGCCCATGTAGCTTTTGCCATTTTGGAGCTGGACACGTTTCTCTCTGTGGGGTAGTCTGATATAAATATGCATCTCAGGTTCAGCAAATAGCATTTGAGAACCCTGCTGTGAGGCAAGTGTAGCATTGATCACTATTTGGGGATTCATTACTTGAAAATTCTGGCAAAAACAATGTCATTATTATTCTCTCCAGATAAAGAATATTTTATAAGGGGACTCAGATGAGGAGCTAACATCCATCTTTTGTAACTGATTTCTTTCTCCTAAATCCCTATGTTCAAGGCAAGGGATAATCCAAAATTCTTACAAGGATATCCTTGAAAGAATGATGGATGTTTATAATATGATTTAATGGGGATGAGAAAAATGAGCAGGAGTTTTTTTCCCCAGACAACAATATTTCAGACTTTGACAAAATACAGTCAAGGTAATTGCTTGCTTTCTATCCTCCTTGCATTCTTGGTGGGGGGGGGGGGTAGGGGTGGGAGGGGGTCAAGTATAGTTCGGGGTCATCATGAGAGTTTATTATTTTGCAAGTCTATCTTGAGTAGCTTCAGGGCACCAAGGACTCTTCTGGGGAGACATCACATGTGGAGAGGAATTGGAGACTTCTTGCTTAGTTTCCTTTCCACCTCCATTTATGCACTGCCCAGAGACAGTGATAGACTGTACTGAGACTCTCAAGCAGCCTTCTTTTAGGGAAGGCAGATTATAGCTCTGGCAAATGAAGTTTTGACCTCAGGCTATTGTAGCAAGAAAGACTATTATTACCTGTTACATTGTTACCTGGTCCTCACCTTTTGTGATGTGCTCTGAGGTCAAGTTATTTCTATTAAGGTTCTATGGGTTACGGTACAGGTACAGCTGGGTACAATGGTTACTTTTTGGTACCTGAGTTAGTCTTGATGGGCTATTGGTTCATCTTCAGTAACCTCAACCGAGGCATCTTTGGGACCACTCCCAGAGCAGACAGGATGAGAGAGTTGCCATACATATCTTCCTATGGTCTCATTGTCATGAATGCTTTTCATTCCTTGGTGTTTGGAAATTATTAGGATCTAGTATGGTGACAACTATGATGGATATCGTTCTTGAAATTTGTTTGTTTGTTTTTTGGAGGGGGGAAGGTAGGTCAGTTGGGGTTAAGTGACTTGCCCAAGATCACACGGCTAGTAAGTGCTAAGTGTCTGAGGCCGGATTTGGACTCAGGTTCTCCTGACTCCAGAGCCGGTGCTCTATTCACTGCATCATCTAGCTGCCCCCGTTCTTGAATTTTTAAGGGTCAGTGTTTTATCTCCCAAGTTATGGGCAGTAGTTCTGTCTGGATACAATACAGTTTACTTATTGAATTCTCAATGATATTTTGGAGGTTCTAAGGGAGGAAGGGAATAAACACTTATACAGCACCTACTATGTGCCAGCCACAGTGCTAAGTGTATAACAAACATCTCACATGATCCTCACACCAGCCCTATGAGGTAGTTATTATCATTATCTCCATTTTACAGAGGAGGAAACTGAGACAAAGTAACTTGCCCAGGGTTATGTAATTAAGAAATGTCTGAGGCAAGATTTGAACTCAGATCTTCTTGACTTCAGGACCATTGTTCTATCATCTGTACCACCTGCCTGCATTTGTAATATGAAGATTTGTCACCTGTCAGTTTATAAAGAATAGAAAACTTCTAGTGTGTCATTCTAGCCAATTATCATGTCTTCTTAGGCATCCAGTAGATGCTAAATGTTTGCAGTAATGGGTTATCTTAATCAATCTGCTAGAAGAACCTTTGTTTAATTTTTAGTAATAATGACCTGATCCTGAATCATTATTATAAACTCTTATATTTCTATAAATAAGTTGAATGATGGATTTGTTTAATACTTCTTTATTAACATGTTGATTGAATTCAAGTCGATGCCACTCATGGAGGGATTTCTGCAAATTTAAAATTATTATTGCTAATAATAATGAATAAGATAAATATTTCAGCGGATCCATAGTCTTACTGATGCTGGTCCTTCTACTAATGTAAATCACAATTCAATCATACTTACTCATCCTGTTATTGCATTGGAAGGCTTCATCTTGGCTACCAGTGTAACACTCAGGTTATGGATTGTTATCCTTTGTTATTGCCACAGAGAAAGTCCGCTTCCCTTTCCAGTCACATACACCTCTCGTGTCTTTAGTGTATTTTTTTAGCACTAAAACATTGTTGGTAAAATGTTGGCGTCTACTTATACACATAATGTGTCTCTCCATTGCCTTTTGAATCACTTGCAATTTTGATTCCTGGGAAATGGTTCCGTGGAGACTCCTTAGTATCTGTTACTGGATCTTCATCCAGGATATACCCTGGGTGTTCCTGGGCCCTCTTCCCTTCTCCCTCTATACTACTTCACTTGGTGATCTCATCAGCTCCCATGGATTTACGTTTCTAAGATTGTGTCTCTACGATGACAATTCTCAAATCTATCCTTCTTACTCCAATCTCTCAGCTGACCTTGAGTCTCACATCTTCATCTGCCTTTTCAACATCTCAAACTGGATGTCTAGTAGACATCTAAACTCAATATGTTCAAAATTGAATTGATTATCTTTTCCCCTAAGCTTTCCCCATTCCTACCTTCCTTACTACTGTCAAGAGCAACATTATCTCCCCAGTCACTTAGAATCAAAACCCAGGTGACAGCCTCTACTTCTCACTCCACCCTCCATATCCAATCTGTTGTCAAGGTCTATCAATTTTACCTTTGTAATGTCTCTTAAATGTGCCTCCTCTTCTCTGACACTGCCACCGAAGTGATTCAGTCCTTTGTTACTTCATTCCTAGATTACTGTAGCCTACTGGTGGGTCTGCCTAGACTCAAGTCCATTCTTCACTCAGTTGTCAAAGTGACTTTCCTGAAGCATAGGTCTGACCATGTCATTCTTGTACTCAATAAACTCCAATGGCTTCCTTTCACCTCCAGGATCAAGTACAAAATCCTCTGTCTGGCATTCAAATAACCTACAACCTCCACATACATACTTTCTTCTTGTACGTTCCCCATCACATCCTCTTCTTTCTAGTTCCTTGGATAAGATACCCAACATCCAGTATTTTTTCTGGCTATCTCCCATGTTCTCTCTCTCCTCATCTCTGCCTTCTTATTTCTCTGGCTTCTTTCAAGAATCCCCCCAAAATAAACAAATACAGCAAAAAATTTAAAAAATACAACTACTTAAAAAGTAAGTGAAAAATAAAATATTTCATCTCTAGATTCAATGAAAAAACTAGAAAGAGATAGACACCTAAGAGGTTTAGAAAAATTGTCTGTGACTTAAATGGGCAATAATCTTATAAATATTATCATTCATCCTCTCAAGACCCTTATGAAGTAGATCATGTCAAAAACTGAATTATGAACTTCTTGGAGAGATGGATGGAATAAAAACAGAGATATAAGCCATGACCAAAAGAACCAAGACTGATTAGGAGACCAGGAAATACGCAGAAAATGAAAGGTTGTATAAAGTGAGATTGGTCAAAGCCAGGCAAGCATTCTGAAGAACAAAATTTAGGTACGATGAACAGTGCGGGTAAGGTAATATCATAGCTCCCATCTGATTTAAAGATGGAAGAACAATTTGACTGTGAGGTAGAACTGTTCATGATAGGCCATTTAAAAATTATGGTGGGGGCATATGACCACATTCCTAAGGCACCTTCTACCTCTAGGATTGGGGTGTACTGGGGTGTTCAGGGAGAACTAGCACCTCTGGGGTGAGGGCTTGCTGAACCCTTTTCAGGGCTGCTTGGTGGCCACCTCTCTCTCAACTCTCACCGGTGGCTCCAGGAAACTGTAGCATGTATAGCAGCCACAGCCCAATAAAACCATTTTGGCAAATGGGCTAAACCAGGCTGAGGGTGACTGACAGGTCTCAAACCCATTGGTGAGTTGCGGGGGGGGGGGGGCGGAGGATGTCTACCTCAAGCATGTGAAGACTTTAGAATAGGCAGATGAGAACAATTTGGTCCAATGGCCATGAAAATGACTTAAAGCTTGACATCAAAGATGCCAAGCTCATCCACTGCATCTGAGGCCATCATCAGTCATCTTGACTTTTGTTCTGCCACTGGACTCTGATGACTCTGGAAAAGAAAGTGAGACTGATAACTGCGTAACTCTGCCTTACTTCAATCCAATTCATGTGCAAGTCAAGACATCATCCTATGGTGTCACTGGTCCTCTAGCTTTTATAAGCTGTTAAACCTCCATTTCAAAGCCCATTATATAGCATTTGCACTTTGGATTGCTTGCAGGGCCATCACTGGGGATCTTCACATGTAGGATCAATGTCTTGCTGTCCCTACTGTCAAGGGGATCATTGGTGACATGTGGCCTGGTCTAGATGTGGCTTCTGAAGTCTCTCCCAGCCCAAAGATTCTAGAATGCAGGAATCTCTTCTATCATAATCAGTACCTTTTTTTTCTTTCTCCAACTGTCAACCTTCCAATCTTTTCTCCTATTTCAAGAATATTGGGGTGGCATAGTGAATAGAGCACCAACCCTGGAGTCAAATCCAACCTCAGACACTTGACATTTAACTAATGTGTGACCTTGGGCAAGTCACTTAACCCCAATTGCTTTGCCTTCCGCCCTCAAAAAAAGAACATCAAGGCCAGGAACATTAATCTCAAATGTAATTTTGTTATGATGGTGCTAGCTACAAATAGAAGGCATGTGGATACAACAAGTTCTATGGACCTAACTCCAAATGAAAGCATTTATTTATTAAAAATGAATAAATACAAACTATATATTTACTTGGTATCTTTTGGTTTTATGTCACACTTATTACTGAATATATCCAACCTGTCTCCCATACACAATGGACCATCTCTCATAATAAAGTGCTTAAAAAGGAAGAGGAAAAAAAACAGTTCAGCAGAAACAACTAACACATCCTGTAAGATGGTATATGTCTATTCCACCCCCTTAGTTCCCACCTTTGCAGAAGGGTAAAAGTACATTTTTTCAACTCCTCCTTGGGAGGAGTTGTCAGAGTGACTGGGTCTCCAACCGAGCTTGGTCAAACTACTTTCCCAGTATTCAGTTTCATGCATTTATCCTTTGTTGTATGCATGCACATCATATGTCTTGTTTTATTGGTTCTACTTCTTTCATTTGCATCAGTCACTGGCATCTATTTTCATATTTTTCAAGGTATTGCACGATGTTGCCCATTTTTTCCTCCCTCCTTTGTTCTTAAAAAATATTCTTTGTCATATAGGCTGGCTCTCTGGCAGGGAGGAATAAGAGGGTGATGAGTGCTGGATACAGATTTTGGGGCTCTTACAAACTTGAAGGAAACTGTAAAAGTTACCAACCCTCTGCTCCATGCAGAAATCCCTTCTATAATAGGCCTGATAGGTGATCATTCAGGCTGCTTCTGACCATTGCCAAAGACAGCTAATTCACTAACTTAGGAGATAGTCCACTCCATCATGACAGAGCCCTGATTATTTGGGATCTCCTTCTAAAATGAAATTGAAACTTCTCTCCTCATAAATTCCACAGACTGTCCTTAGTTCTATCACTTGCACCTACATAGAATAAGCCAAATCCATCCCCAACGTAACAGCCCTTCCAATATTTTATGACAGCTATCATAGCCTTTGCAAATATTTTCATTGTCCACACTAAATGTCTCCATCCCCTTCAGCCACTGCTCATAAAACATGGTTTTCAGAGTTCCTGCTCTCTCTTGAATGCCCTCTAGCTTGCTGTGGTCCTCTGTACAGTACAACCCTCAAAATTGACCACAATCCTTCAGATGTGGACTGACCAGGGCAGAGGACAGCAGGACTTCAAGAACTTCCTTTGTTCTGGACAATGAATTGCTATTAATGCGGCAGAAGATTGCATTAGCCTTTTTTTGGCTGCCATGTCCCAGTGTTGACTCATTGTTCACTCAAACCTTTAACAGCATTTGAAATATGGAACTCTTTGTGATATTGGAGCTTCAAACACAAATTACTGAGAGTGTTTCCAAAGTGATCTTCTCATATTGAGTTTGGTCATCAATAAGAAATGTCATTTGTACTAATAACTAAGATAACAAGTTTAAGGGAAATTCTCTGTAATTTATTAACAGAGCTTTCACTTTTCAAATTAGCAAAGGGATTTGCATTTGAAATTTGGATGCTCTTTTACTGTCCCTTGGCAAGGCAAATATAAATTGTATTAATGAATTTGGATGACTCTTGTTATATGACCATATGATTGATGAGTACTCTCATATTTTTAAGGAGTTGACAATTGGGAAAAATTCAGATGGATTCTCAACTTGTAAAAATCTATCTTGCAGAACGAAAGAAATAATATCCTTATATCCTGTGCACAAGGAATAATTATTTTAGTACTTCCCTTCAGGAAGCAACTTTAAAAAGAAGAATTCCATCCATGAGCATTGGTCCAATAGGGATATGTCCTTCCACCTGGGTGTGAGATGAAAGAACAAAAAAACCTTCTGCTTTAAGTAGAAGTGAAACTAGCCAGGGATATCTATAAGGGTTAGTCCTAGATTTGCACACACAAAGGAAATTCCCAAACTTCCATTTAATGAGGCATCTCCATATTGAGAGGAATTGATTTTGTTTAATTTGCTAATCAAGACTGGCACTGGATTTAGACTCAGAAGGCCTGGGTTCAAACCCCACCTTTGCTCCTTACTGTCTGTGGGACTTTGGGCAATTTTTTCACCTCTTTGAGGCTCAGTTTTCTGATGTCTAAAGTGAAAGCAGAGGACTAGATATCTTATAAGGGCTTTTCCAGCTCCAAATTAAATCTAAGTCTACATCACATGACTATATAAATATTTGTCATATGCAAAGTTTCTACTTCATATTTAAATTTGTTGCTACATAGTTTTAATGTAATTGACAAAATTACTTTTTGCGTGATGGGGAAAATGAATGATTTGCTCTAAGTAGCTTTCAGAGTGTACCTTACCCTTGTCTATGCTAACTTTTTAATGATATAGTTCTTATAAGCTAAAGATTAACTCCAATAGAGATAGAGGTTTGCTTCTGAGGTCAAAGTGTCTAGTACAAAGATGACATAGTAGATACACAGAGTCAAGATCAAGAAATTTATGCATTTCTCTTTCCTTGTAAATCAGTTTAAACATTAAAAGAATGAAATTCTGGTCCTTGGACTTGGCTTGGACTTTGAGTTCCCTGAAGTTTCAGCAAATTCAATTTATTAAGCCCTTGAGAGCCTACTATGTGCCAAAAAATGTGCTAGGTTTTGAGCATTCAAAGGCAAAAATGAAACAATCTCTGTCCTCAATGAGCCAGGCATCAGCAATATGCCCAATAATAAATACATAAAAGGTCATTTGAGGAAGATGATAACACTCACAATTAGGCTTAGGGAAGAAAAGTACAGCAGAAAGACTACTGGATTTGAGCTCAGTTTCCTCATCTGTATAATGAGATAATTGAACCAGATGACCTCTAAGATGTCTTTGTGCTCAAAATCTATGATCCAGTGAAACTTTCCCTTGAGGCAAGCCTTGAAGGAATATAGGAAGCTAAGGAAGGTGAATATTCCAGCCATGGGGGATAATTTGTGAGAGTGTAAGCAATAAGGATATGGTCTAGGGGAAGCTGGATTCCTAAATTTTAAAACACACCTATGTAAACAGAATTTTAAAACATATGCTTCATTTTTCCATGGTTCTAAATTGATTTCAATTAATTTTGAGTGGATTCCTACTCATATGGTGATGAATTGTTCCGCAAGTTTAGCCCATAAGTATGATTTACATACATGTGTGTGTGTGCATGTGTATATATATATATATTATATATATAAAACTACACGATTTTGATTGTGCAAAATCTACTCAGTTTTATGCAATCAAAATTGTGCATTTTATCTTCTATGAGGTATTAGTCCAAAACAGTTATGTGTTTTGTGTTGTAGGCCCCTTTGGCAGTCTGGTGAAACCTATGAATCTCTTCTGAGTGCAACTCTTTAAAATAATTGAAGTATACGCTAAATTTCAGTTAGAGGGTAATGAAAATAAAGATGTCAATTTCCCCATCCAAATGCATTACCCATTATATATACATGTATGTATATATGTGCTATATGTATATATGTGCATGTGGATATATACGCACATGTGTGTATATATGTATATACACACATTATATATATTATATATAGACAATATATAATACTCTATAATATACCCAAAGTATAACTCATATTATTAATGTAACTCCGTTATAATAATTAGCTTGTTTTAAGCCTAGCGGACACTAATAGCCCCTAAAAACCACTTGGTTCCCTCCTCTTTAGCTTTACAAAGTGTATTTTTAAAGACATTTTACAGATATGTATTGTTTTGTACATCATCAGAATATCTCCAAGTATCCCCTCCCAGAAAGCTACCCCATATAATAATCAAAAATAAAAATTAAGGAAAAAGACTGAAAACAAGAGAAAAAGTCAGCAAAATGGAGAAATACATAGGAAAAATCTGAAAAGATGCTCAATGTACCTTACTCACGCTTCCCACCTCTGCAAAGAAGTAGGAGAGGGATTTCTTCTTATGAAACCATGCTTTCCCACCATAATTTGCAGCACTCACTTTTAATTGCTTTATGATCATTCTTTCCATTTACATTTTTGTAATCATTTTGTATATTGTTTTCTTGTCTTTGCATTAGTTCATGTAGAACTTTCTATGCTTTCTGTTTTTCATATCCTTTGGCCATTCATCCACTGGGATGTGATTTTATTTATTTTTTGAGTGTTTACTTTCACTTTGATAGCATGATGGCAATTTCTACCTTTGTGGATTCACTTGGTGCACAGAACATTTATTTTCATCCTCTTGGTTTTATTTTGTATATGTCTGTAGTTTTTAAATGTGTTTCTTGTAAGCAATAGATTGTAAGGTTTTCTCTTCTTTTCCAATGTCATTCTTTTTATCATTTACAGTTAAGGGCAGATTTTCAGGGCAGGTCTCCCTGGATTGCATTGTGAGCTCCATTGCTCTTCAGAACACATTTTTCCGTTTTCCTGTGTTTTCTGGTGAGTGTAAAATAGTCTTGTGTTATTAGAATTTCTTTTCCTTTGTATATGAAAATGCTTCTGATTCCTTGACGTATTATCTTTCTCAATGGAAATGTTTAATTTAACCATTATATTTTTTGGAGTTTGCAGTCTTCAGTTTTTCTTTTCTGAAGTGGTCTACAGATTCTTTTGATTTGTAATTTATTTTCTGTGTTCAGAAGTTAAGGACAATTTTCTTGCATCGCTTCTTGCATCTCCACCCTTTTGTATTATTTCTTGCATCTCTGCTCTCCTATAAAAATCTTTTGCAGCACAGAATGCTGCCACCACAGTACTGGCCACTAAGGCCAGAGGCAACTTCTGCAACCTGGATCTCTATGGCTATAGAAAGAGCAAAGATGTGCTGGGGTATTGGATTGGGTTTTGTTTTAAGTCAGTGGGTCAGGTCCTTGGGAGCCTTGCTGCAGGTTGTAGGCTGGGAAATGGGGTACAACATGCTCTGAGAGATCAAGGTAGACATCTATTAATGTTTTAAACCTTTGTTTGAGATCCAGTTGTGCTAGACCATGGAGAGAGCTGCAGTTGTTTTACTTGAGGTCACAAGGATCAGAGGAAATATCTCATCCTCCATCTTGTTCGTTTAAAACAAAAATTCTTCAATGATCCTCTTTTCTTTCTTTTTTGTTTTTTTTTCCTGGGGAAGGAACAATCCTATATGCCCCTTTCTCCTCTCCCTCCTCTCCCCCCAAGAAAAAAGAAAAGCACATTTTAAAAAACAAATGAGTATAATCAATCAAAATATTTCATGAGTACTGTGGTATGCATTTCATATATTCAAAAATGTGTTTCTAAGTCTGCATCTTGAGTCTATCATCTCTCTGTCAGGAGATTACTGTCATGCCTTCTCATCATTCCTCTAGAGTCATGGTTGGTCAGAGTTCTCAAATTTGTCAAAGCTGTTTGTCTTTACCATATTGTTACTACTATCTAAATTATTCTCTTGATTCTGCTCATTTAATTCTGCATTGGTTCATGCAAGTCTTCCGGGGTTTCTCTGAAATATGCCTTTTGTCATTTAATATACTGAAATAGCATTCAACTAAATTGGGGTGTTCTGAGGTCAGCTTGTACCTCTTGGAGAGCCAATTATCATACCACAGAAACTGGTGAATGCGACAAATCAGAGCTTGATTCTTGTTGTTGTTTATACATTTAAGGAAGGGATGGGGAAAATGTTAATAATGCAGATTAAATGTAAATGCATCATGTATGCATTTTCCCAGAGGGTTGGGTTTTTAAATATTTACCAATACACGGCTGAATTAAATCCACATAACAGAACTTGTTCAGCAATTCCCAAACTGAAGGCACCCCTTTGGGTCCATTTCTTTATAATGACAAAAATGCTGCTATAAATATTTTTGTAAATATGATTCTTTTTCTTCTTTGATAATTTAGGTTTAGTATTAATACCACTGGGTCAAAGGGTATATATGTCTTTTAGTCACTTTGGAACATGGTTACAAACTGCTTTTCAGAATGGCTAGATCAATTGACAGCTCTATGAATAGTGTACCAGTGTGCCTCTCTCTTCCCACAGTCCAGCAAACTGTCATTTTGTTTTCTTGATATCTTTGCCAATTTGATAAATATGAGTTAGAACTCCAGTTTTAATTTGAATTTCTCTAATATTGCCATGGCATTATAAATTAGAAAATATAAATTATATTTACATACATTTATGACTTGATCATTTATATTTTTTCCTTTGAGAATTGCTTGTTAATATCTTACTCTTTCACCATTTATCAATTGGGAAATAGCCATTATTCTTATGATGAATCAGCTTCATATAATTTGGGTATCACACTTTTCTGCAAAGATTTTTTTCCCTCAGTTATTGGTTTCCCTACTAACTTTAGCTGTACTGATTTCTTTTTGGTGCAAAACCTACTCAGTTTCATGCAATTAAAATGGCATATTTTGTCTTCTATGAGGTGTTAGTCCAAAACAGAGGTTCTTAATGTGTTCTGTGTCATGAGCCCCTTTGGCAGTCTGATGAAACCTATGGCTCTCTTTAGAATGCAACTCTTTAAAATGATTGAAGCACGTACTAAATTTCAGATAGAAGTTAGTGAAATAAAGATGCTGTTTTCCCTGTCCAAATACATTGCCCATTAAAATCTATCCATGAATCCAAGTTAAGAACTCCTGACCTAAACTGAACTTCTGCCAGGCTGTTTTTTAGTTTTCATAGCATTTTTGTTAAATAATAAGTTATTACTTTAGAAGGTTTCTTTGGGCTTATTGAACACTAAACTATGTTGGTCTGTTTCTATTATGGTGAGTACCACATCTGTTCCAAGGATTAACAACTTATTTCTTATCATTATCAAATAATTTTCATGAGTACAGTAGAATACATTAAGATTTAGCACTGCTAGACCCACTTCCTTTTTTTCGTCTTTATTTCCCTTGAGAATCTTGATCTTTTATTCCTTCAAATGAATTTGGTTATTTTTTTCTAGCTCTATAAAGTAATATCTTGGTAGTTTGAATGGAATGGCACTGAACAAGTAAATCAATTTTATGGTAGTCCTGTCATTTTAATTATATTGACATGACCCAACTATGTGTCATTAATATCTCTTCACTTATTTGAGTGTCTTTATTTTTATAGAATATTTTGTAGTTACTATGCGTTAGTTGGTAGATGGACTAAAACATTTTATATGTCCAATAATTATTTTAAATAGAATTTCCCTTTCTATCTCTCCTGATGAGTTTTGTTTGTAAAATATAGAAAGGTGTGGGTATATATTGATATTTTGCTGAAGTTATTGTTTCAATAACTTTCTAGGGTTCTCTATATAGACTATGATGTAATATGCAAAACTCAATATTTTTCTTTCCTCTTTACTTATGGTTTTTCCTAGATTTATTTTTCTTGTCTTTATTGCTATGGATGACATTTCTAACATTATACTAAATAATAGTGATGATAATGGACACCCTTGCTTTACCCTTGATCTTATTGTAAAGGCATCCTGTTCATCTCCATTATGTATAATGCTTGTTCTTGGTTTTAGATCATATTTGCCAAATAAAGGAACAGTTCATTTATTCCTAAGATTTTTAATGTTGTTAATATGAATGAGGGTTGTATTTTGTCAAAAGTATTTTTTTTGCATTTATTGATATAATCATACAATTGTGATTGTTTTTATATTTATAGTTTTCCTAATACTGAGCCAATTCTGCATTCCTGGTATAAACCCTTCTTCATCATATTGTACAATCTTTTTTATATGTTGCTGTAACCTCTTTACTAAATGTTTACTTAAAAACTTTGTGTTATGTTTAGAGCCCATGTCAGATTGCGAGCCATCTTGGGGAGAGGGAGAAAACTTAAAACTTATGGAAGTGAATGTTGAAAACTAAAAATAAATAATTTAATAAAAAATAAATAAAATTATCAGCAGGATTGGAATCTGGAAAAAATAAGAATAAAAACTTTGTGCTGATATTCATTAGGGGAATAGATCTATAGTATTCTTTCTTTGATTTGCCTCTTCCTAGATCAGGTATCAAGATTTATATCATAAAGGAAATTTGATGAATCTTTTCCTATTTCTTCAAACAGTTTACATAATATTAGGATTAATTATTCTTTCTATATATGGTAGAATTTCCCCTGTATGTGTAATTTACTATCAATACATTATGACCATTAATATAAAATGACATATCAAATAGGGAGATGTGCTTGCCAAGAGGGGCAATGGGCTCACATTATCATTGAGAAGATTCCTCACAAAGTACAAGTTGAGGAAGAATTTCCTATAGATGAGAAAGTCTTCCTCCTATTTGTTGATGACATTATACTGATAGTAACATGCTACAGATCATTTCAAAGCCTATTAAATGACATTTGTAATCACTCAAAAGAATTCAATTTAATTATCCATGTAGCAAAACCAAGTGGGTAAAGAATGCCCATTTTGTTGATTTCTACCTATAATTTGGAAAAATACTACAAAGAGACAGTGGGTTTATCCCAGGATTCAACCAGTGAACATACTATGTACTCCATTTGTATCCTTGTTATATCAAGAGAACATGAGGAAGACCTTCAGCACATTAGGTGAATGACTTGTGATGAATTGAGAGGCAAACATGGACCAGAGTTAGAGATGCATTATTGGAGAGAGTGCCCAAATGAATGAGATAGCAGATCCTTTTGAGTACTGAAATATCTTATAAAGCCCATAAAAGTTCTCTTCTAGTGCCTTATCACTGTGTGGTTAAGGACCTGGGACACTTGAAGTACCAGGAGAACATAAGCTCTGTTGGTTCTAATAAGCTGAAAAGACATCGACTATGGCACTAGCGACAAATTGTGTCATCATCAGAAGTTGAACAAATCCTTTAGCCCAGTAAACAGATAGAAATACAAAGCAGCCTTTAGTCCTACACACTCTTCCTCCACTTCTGCAGTGTTGATGGCGGATTGAAGCAAGAGGTCAGAGGGTGTTAAGAATCACAAAGTTTTTGGGCCATCTACAAATATTAATTTAACTGTTGGCACTGTAAGTATGAAATTTTATCCAATGACTAATGAGTTGGTGCACTACTGGAAGAATTGAACCATATCCATATTGACATTATTATTATAAGTGAAACAAGAAGAAATAAAGACGTTTCAGTTAAAGTGAAGGACAATCACAGGTTCTCCTCAAGGAAGTGAATAAAGAAGTTGGTGGAAGGCGTTTTGGTGTGTCCCCAAAGGCAATGAGAGACAATAATTTCCTGGGCCCCTGGTTATCTCACCTATTGGTGTTCATAAGGTGTCTACACAAACAGATGATTGGGAAGATGACCGCATCTTCCGTAAGGGCTAAAAGCTTAAAAATATTTTATTTAACTTGACAAGCTTCTTAAACAAGTCAGCATATACCTTGCTACTTGGAACTTTCAGGGGAAGGTTGGTACAAGGAGAGGATGCTAGAAAAATAGGCTCTTAATTAAGAACACTTGTAGGTCACATGGCAGCTTACTACCTACTGATGAGCTTTCTTAGGCATCATCTTCTTTTAGAATTACCTCATGGTTAGAGCTTCCAAATTTCCATTCTTTCTCCAGAGAAGGGGATTTTCTGATGCTGCATGATCTTTGGAGAAATAAGACTATCTGTATATTTCCTGTAGAATATCCTACTTGGAAAACAAAGCCAATGAGCTGTTTAGACAATATGGGTCAACTAAGAAGGAAATTGCTTTGTCTAAACCACAGAGCAATACACTACGGGTCTTCAAGAGACTACATAGTACCCTGTATGTAAGGGTATTAACCAGACTACAGCTCCCTGTTCAGCTCCTTTATGAAAGAGTATTTCACAAGTCTCCATATCTGTTTATGTCCTCCGAATCTAGTGAGTACTCTTTGTATTGTGTGCATTTTGGGTTGGGTGAAATAACAGCTGCTAGAAACCATATACCTATATCTGGGGGAGCCAAATGTGCTAATCTAGATTCACAATCACTAAACATCATTAATCACTAGTAGTAATTAGAAAACCACACAAACCCTCCACCCCTTATGTTCAGCAAACCTCAATTTCATACAAGGGAAGGCCTTTTCTTCATCTTGACTCTGGGTGATCTCTCTGATTCCCTGGATCCCCTTCCATGGTCCCAGCTCCCTGGTGAATCCAGCAAACAGTCACCTGGATTCAGAAGCAGACAGCTGCCAGGTTCTCATCCAGTTCTTGGACATAGACAGCTCCTAGGTCCTTGTCCAGTCCTCAAGGCAGTCCCTGGCACACACTGAAGTTCACAGGGTCCAGCACATCTCAAATCCTTCACCACTTCTCTTGCCTAGAACTCAAGGATCAGCCAGGCCATGAACAAAGTCTTATCCTGGTCATGCTTTGTCAGTCCTCCAGCAGTTCAGCTAGCCCTAGGACCCAGAAGGAATATCGGCCTTCTGGATGGCCATCACCAGAGTCTGGTCTCAGGAAAACTCTATCTCAGTTCTCAGTCAGCTTCCAGATGCTAGGAGATAATCTCTCTCTCTCTCCCTCCCTCCCTCCCTCCCTCCCTCTCTCTCTCTCTCTCTCTCTCTCAAGAAAACTCCAACTCACTTCTTCAGTCCAGCAGCCCAGCTCCCAGATGCTGAGACAATCCTGCTTCCTCCAACAGGAAAATCCCATTTCTGTCTCTCTGTCTCTGGAATTCTTCTTTATATACACATGCTGGCGTCCTGTCTCAGCCAATCCCCTCAGCCAACAGGGGAGTTCACACCCTCTCAACAGGGAACAAGGCTCATACTTAGCCCTAAGTTACTAAGTGCTAAGTATCTGCTAAACTGATTGCCGTTACAGTCACTGAGGAATGCAAGTTTCTGATCCTCTTCCTAACCCAGAACACTATTCCACTCTTATGCACTGGCCTGCCTTCTCAAAATCCAAAGGAGAGCAAGAGAGAAGTAGAAAGAGTACTTACTGGTCATGGAGTCAGGAAGGTTTGATTTCAAGTCAAGTCTGGAATTGGAATTGGAATTGTGAAAAGCAATTTAGAACTATGTCCCCAAATACCTTTTGACCCAAATGTACCATAACTAAGGCTAATCTTGAAGAAACTAAAGAAAAAGAAAAAGGACCTATAGGTACAAAACTTTATTAGCAGCTCTTTTTTGTTCTTCCCCAAACTGCAACCTAAGTGGATGCATCCTATTGGGAAATGGCTAAAGAAACTACCATATAAATGTACTGGAAGAAATAATGAAATGGACAATTTCAGAGAAAAATGGGGAGAGCTCTAGGAAATGATGCAGAGCAAAGCAAGCACAACCAGAAGAACCACTGATAAAATTATAACAATATCATAGAAAAAACTGACTTTAGAAGACTTTAGAATTCTGATCAACACAATGATCATTCCAAGGGAGTAGAGATGAAACATGTCACTCACCTCCTGCCAGAGAGCTGATGAACTTAAGATACATTTTCAGGCATGGTTAATGTGGGAATCCATTTTTCCAGACTATACATATAGAGAGAATGCCTTTTGCTTCTTTTTTGTCTTTTTTTCTTCTTTTCCTTTCTTTTTCTTATGCTTATTAACATGTTTAAGTATATCACTCTTATTAGAGGGATGGACTAAGAAAAGAAAACAAAACCCAAAAAGGACATGTAAGCATGTATACCCTAAAACAACAATGGATTTGTGTTCTCCTTGATGTGACTATTCCTTCCAATGCTGCTGATCACAACTCATTCTAGCTGGCCTACCTTCTCAGTGTGCTAAGGGCCTTCCTCCTGTTCTCTTGACATAACAAGGAAACAAATAGAACGTTATATACTTATCATTGCCTTGGGTGTAACATATGGCAGGCTTGCTCCCACTCAACCTACACCTTCCCAGTGTTCACTGGATAAAGCTCAGCTTCAGTTTTTCAAAGACTAGTTGTGGTATACCATAACCAGAAGAATATTGTTATGAAAAAGATAGGCCTAATATGAGAAGGGAGAATTTACAACCAGTGAAGAAGAAAGATTATTAGAAAGTCTTTTCCCCAACTATAAGTCAATGAAACTTGACAACTTAGATGAAATAGATGATGACTTGAAAAACATAAAATTAACATTACAAGAAATAGAGAATTTAGGGGCAGCTAGGTGGCACAGTGAATGGAGCACCAGCTCTGGAGTCAGGAGAACCTGAGTTCAAATCCAGCCTCAGACACTTAACACTGTCAGTGTGACCTTGGGCAAGTCATTTAATCCCAGTTGCCCTACCTCCCCAACCTCCAAAAAGAAAAAAAGAAACAGAGAATTTCAGCAACCCAAATTCAGAAAAAGAAACTCGGCAAGCCAAAATGAACTCCCAAAGGAAAGAAAATAACAACTGAGGACCAGATATATTTGTAAGTGAATTCTATTAAACACTCAAAAACCAATTAATTTTCATATTACATAAGATGCTTAATAAAATAGTAAAAGAATGTATCCTACCAAACTCCTACTATAATACAAGCATTGTCTTAATGCCTTAACCAAAGAAAATCAAAACAGAGAAAGAAAACCAATATTCTTAATAAAGATTGCTATAAAAATTTAAACTAAACTATTAGTAAAGATGCTACAGAAACATATCACAAAGATTATATACTATGATCAGACTGTATTTACACCAGAAATATAGGTAGGTTTGATATTAGGAAAGTTATAAAAAATTGATAACAAAAATTATATGACACATTGATAGAATTGTTTCTTGTTATCAATTAGGATTAAGTGATCGCCTGGGGTCACACAACTAACAAGTGTCTGAGGCTGGATTTGAACTCATGCACTCTTGACTCCAGGGCTGTGCTCTGTTCATGACTACCTAGCTGCCCTTAGAAGAAAGCTTTTGACAAAATCTGATTCCCATTCCTGTTTGAAAGGGGGAAAACTCTAGAAAACAGGAATAAATATACTTTTCTTTAACATGTTAAAGTAACATGGGCAGGTAGGATGCACAGTGGAGAGAGGGTTGAGCCTGAAGTTGGGAAGACCTGAGTTCAAATCTGACCTTAGACATTTACAAGCTGTGTAACTCTAGGCAAGTCTGTAAAAAAAAATCTCTTTGCCTCAGTTTCCTTAACTGTAAAATGAGGAAAACAGGGATAATATCTCTCAGGACTGTTGTAAGATAATTTCTAAGCTTTAGCCTAGTGCCTGGTATATAGTAGGCACTATATAAATGTTAGCTATTATTATTGTTAGTTATTAAATACTATATATCTAAAACCAAAAGCCAGCATTATATATAATGGTGATAAACTAGATGCTTTTCCAAATAGATCAGGTTAAATCAAGGATGTCCATTGTCACCGCTACTATTTGGTATAGTACTAGAAAGGCTAAGTAATAAGGCAATAAAAATAAATTGGGGAAATGGACATAGAAAAAGGAGAAACAGAAGCATCCCTATTGTAGATGATATGATAGTGTTCTTAGAAAACCCCAGAGAGTTAACTAAAAAAATAATTGAAACAATAAATAACTTCCACAAAAATTTGGGATACAAAATAAATTCATATAAGCCATTAGGATTTCTTTATAATACCAACAAAATCCAACAGGAAAAGATAGATTCCATTTAGAATAACTACAGATTGTATAACATTCTTTGGAGTCTACGTACTAAGATATACACAGAAACTCTATAAATACAACTATAAAATAGTATTTACAAAAAATACAGACCTAAATAATTGGAGAAATATTCATTGCTAATGGGCAAGCCAAGCCAATATATTAACTATTACAATGCACCTAAATTAATTTATTTATCCATCACCAGACCAATCAAGCTACCATGGATTACCTTATAGAGATAGAAAAAAACAAGGAAATTTATCTGGAGGAACAAAAGGTCGAGAATCTCAAGGGAAATAATAAAAAAGAGGGAAGGAAAGAGTCCAAGCAATGCCAAACTATATCTCAATCACCACTACAAATAGTAATCACCAAAATAATTTGGTACTGGTTTTAAAAAAATGGCTAGAGGGTGCAATGGATAGAGCACAGGAGCTGGAATCAGGAGAACCTGAGTTCAAACTTGGCCTGAGACACTTACTAGCTGTGTGACCCTGCTTGCCTCATCTGTAAAATGAACTTGAAAAGAAAATGGCAAATCACTCCAGTATCTTTGCCAAAAAAACAAACAAACCCAAACTGAGTTTGGACATGACTGAACAATTAAAAACATAGAATGGTTGATCACTGGAAAGATTAGGTACACAACATACAGAACCAAACAGAACTATTCGCTTAACATTTAATAAACCCAAAGCCCCAAGTTGCAGGAAGACTCACTATTTTACCAAAAAAATATGGAAAAACTGTATAGCAGTCTGGTAGAAATTAGGTTTATAACAATGCCTACATCTTATACCATGAAAAAGTTACAATAAATGCATAAAAGGTCACATCATAAACCAATTAGAGGGGAGCCAAGATGGCGGCGTAGAAGCAGCAAGGTCCCGCAGCTCCCACACAGCCACCCTAAACACCCATAAAATATGACCCCAGACAAAGTCTAAGACTCTCAGACTCACAAAAATACAGAAAACACATCTCTTGCTGAAGGCAGCTCAGCAGCAGGGGCTCACCACAGCAGGCCAGGAGCCGAGGCCAGCACAGCCTGAAATGGAAACGTGGCCAGGCCAGGCCCCAGGATGGTCGGGAGGAGCTGAGCTGCAGCCAGTCTACAAGAGAGAAGAACTACTGCACCTCCAGCAACTCCACATCTACCAAGGTGTGAAAAACAGGGATTGGAGAGGGACAGCTGGGCAGGAGGGGCTCTTCCAGCAGGCCGGCAGCCCGGGAGCTGAGACCAGCCCAGCCCAAAACCAAAAAGCGTCCAGACCAGGCCCCTGGGCAGTCAGGAGGAGCCAAACCTCCCAAGCGGCAGCTTGAGTCTACTTCAGAGAAGATCTGCTGTACCTGAAGGGATCTTAACATCCAGCAAAACAGTATTAGAGACAGTCAGTGAAAGTGAAACTTTGAAACTTAATTTGGGGGAGGAAAAACAGTTTGGCCAATCTGCCCCCAGGGCAAGAAAGCAATGGGGGAAGGGCAGGAACTGCTGTACCCAGCGACTACCCCACTGGGCTGCTTCAGAGGCCCTGGCCTACAGATTCTGAAGGGGGGGGGGGTGAATGGATTGATCAGGGCCAAGTGCTCTTGCGTTGAGCGGCCTGGATCCAGATTGTGGTCTTGGTTGGTGATCCTGGGGTGCGCTTTCAGCAAGCCAAAGCTGGGGGGCGGCTGCAACACCCCCCTAATAGCTCCAGCAGCTGGGAAAACCCCAGCGATTTGGAACAGAGCTTTCCCCCCCCCGGAAGCAGAGTTTCACAGAGCTAAAAAAACCCAACCAATTAATTGACTGACCAAGATGAGGAAAAGGAAGCAAAATAAGAA
>CM053602.1:60775974-60796266 GCA_028646575.1 Pseudocheirus occidentalis | reverse complement strand
GTTGAAGGAGGACATAAAAGGGAACAGATTGTGGGAGGGGCTTCACGGTGGGATCACTGTTTTGGGCTTGGGGGTAGGGGAAAGAAGGGGAGAAAATTTGTAACTCAAAACTGGAAATGAATGATGTAATCAAGAAAATAAATTTTAAATAATTTTTTAAAAATTAAAAAAATAAATCTGAAAGCAAAAAAATTAAATTAATAAATAAAACTATTTATTTCTTTTGAAAAAGAAATAAACCACCATTAACTAATTTGATTTTTTTAAAAACTAAATCTCTAGCATCACAAATGAAAATGCTAAATTCACATAAGAAATAAAAGAAGTTAACAGAAAATATTTTACCCAATCATATGTCAACAAAATTGACAATCTAAATGAAATGGATGAATATTTACAAAAATAGAAAATATGCAGATTAACAGAATAGGTAAAATAATTCAATCTCACAAAAAGTAATTGAACAGGCCATAAATGAACTTACAAAGAAAAAACCTTAGGGCCAGATGGATTTACAAGGGATTATAAAACATAATTAATATAGCTAATTAGAAGAGAGACAGGAAACTAATTTGCACTAAACTTCTCTGGTTAAGCTCTTATTTCTAGGAGATAAAGGGAACTGATAAGAATTTTTAAGAATACGAGTCATTCCTCAATGGATAAAATGATCAAAAGATATGAATAGGTTGTTTTAAGAGGAAGAAATCCATCCTATGATCGGTCACATAAAAATGTTTTAAATCACTAATAATTCGAGAAATTCAAAGTAAAACTACTCATTTGATCAGACTGGCAAGGTTGAAAAAAAATAAAGAAAAAGTGACAAATGCCATTAAGGCTGTGAGAAAACTACAGTATTAGTGGTACTGTGAACTGGTTCCACCATTATAGAAAGCAATTTGGAACTATGCTCCAAAAGGTATTAAACTGTGCATACCTTGTAAAAGCATTACTAGCTTTATACACTAAAGAGGTCAAGGAAGGAGGAAAAGGAACTGTATGTACAAAAATGTTTACAGCACCTCTTTTTATTGTGGCAAAGAATTGGAAACTGAGGAGGTTCCCACCTATTGGGGAATGGCTGAACAAGTTATGGTATATGAATGAGATAGTATACTACCGTGTTATTAAAAATGATGAAGGGGATGGCTTCAGAAAAACCTGGGCAGATTTCTATGAACTGATGCAAAATGAAATGAACAATTTAAACAATAACAACAATATTGTGAAAATAAACAATTTTGAGACCCTTAGGAATTCTGATCACCATAATGACTGTCCAAAATTCCAGAGCACTTATGAGGAAACATGCTACCCACATCCTGACAAGAGAGGTGGCAGACTCTGAGTGAAGACTAAGACATATTTTTGGTGACATGGCCAACATCGTTAATTTGTTTTGCTTGACTCTATATTTTTTTTAACTTTTTTTTCTTTCTCATAGGGGAAAGAGGAGAAGAGGGATAGAAAGGGAAGGTGATACTTTGTTGCTTGAAAAAAAATTACTAAGAAAAATGTCCCTTAAGAGCCGTGACTGGTTTTGCTTTTGTATTTGTATCTCCAGTGCTTAGAATAGTAATTGGCACATAGTAAGTAAGCACCTAGCAACTGCTTTTTAAAAAAATAATTCCTTAATGGTCTAAAAAGGCAGAAAGGTCCCTACCATATAGAATAAATTTCCCAAAAATTGCCTTGGAAGGTAATGAAAATAACCTTGAGATTTAATAGGCTAAGGTGAGTAAGGCTCAAAGTGTTAATGCAGCTTCTCAGGCACTTCCAGCTCATTGGGTATCCATTACTGTACAAATTCACGTACTCTTCTGAATGAGAATGTGCCACAGCGGCAAACGAGGAGGGAGCTGCACCTACCTGAAATGATGCTGGATCACTGTTGAATGTCCTTTCTGTGTAATTGTGGAGTAAATTACATTGCACTGAGGGTTAGATGGCCTATAAACAATATTTTGCTCCCATCAGGAGTAATGGGGTAATGGGGTCTGAGACCCTGGAAGTATAAAAACAGGGTTCTACTCAGGGCCCCTCACCATGAAGCCTTTGTTTGCTTCACTCACCTTTCTCTCTTTCCACTCATCCACCTTGAATCATTTAGTTTCTAGTCCCTTGGCCAAGAAGGTGTGCTTTAGATAACCCACAGTGTAAACATGGGCCTCTTGGCATACTGCCAGATCTTCCTGGCTAATTTCAACTCCTGATAAGCCTAATTTGGTAATACCACCAATCTTTATGGGCTCCTCTGCACCCAGGGCTAAGATGTTCTCAGTAGATATATATGGATCTGGCCACTAACTGAGCCGGGGTGCCTTAATGAAGATTGATTCCCTACCGAAAAGAGCTTCATAAAACTGCTAAGCAGAAGTTTTGTTTCTGTATTATTGCAGCATGTGACCTGTCTAGGGAGCTGAGCGACGACCCATTCATTCTTTTGTTTTGTTTTGTTTTTGTTGTAGTTTTTGGCTTTTTGGAAGGCAATTGGGGTTAAGTGACTTGCCCAAAATCACACATCTAGTAAGTGTGTCAAGTGTCTGAGGCCAGATTTGAACTCAGGTCCTCCTGACTCCAGGGCCAGTGCTCTATTCACTGTGCCACCTAGCTGCCCCCCAACCATTCATTCTTGTCCATCCTAGAATGACTTGTGGAGAACTCCTACGGATGAGTGGCTATGAACAGCTTGAACTAAATTGGTCAAATTTTATAGAGTACTTCTGGTTCTGGTGACTATTCCCTGCCCCCACTTGCCCTGCAGGGATCTCCAGCTGACCCTCCAACCACATTCATTCCTCCTTGTTCATTCCTCCAAAGCATGAATTCATATGGGCCCAACTCCCTGGGTAAGATCACCTTTTGGGTTTATAGCTCAGGCAGATACAACAAAGAGAGTATGAGGTAGGGGCTAGAGGCAGGGCTAGGAGCTATCCATGGTACCAGCAGAATTCGTGTCAGGACAGTAATTAATCAGTTCTAAGAATCATAAGTTTAGAGCAGAAAAGAACCTTAGAGGTCATCTATTTCAACTTCCTCATTTTACAGAGGAGGAAACTGAGGCACAGAGAGTTTAAATGACATGATCAGGGTCACCAGATATTAAGTGACAAAGCTGGAATTTGAACTGAGATCCTTTAGCTCCAAAACTCTTTCCACTGTGAGAGTATGACCCAATGGCAAAAATAAAGTCAGTAATGCTAATGCTTGGAAGCAACTGAGGCCATCAAGGCAAACTAAGGAAAACAAAAAGATGTGCGTTTTTCAAGCTATGAGTACAGAAAAAAAAAAGAAGGCTCAAGGAAGGATGGAACTACCAATAGAAAGAAGGCAGAGCTGTTTAATTCTGACCTGGCTTTTCTGTTTGCTCTGGCAAGGAGAGGGGCCTTTAAAGGGAAAGTAACAAGACAATGATGGCAAAACAGAGGTGCTACCTAAGAGAAATAAGGGGACACTAAGAAAGCACCTACTGCTCCAGTGATTTAACCAGTGACTTGTCCCAGATGAACTACAGGGTGTCCCTAAAGTCTGGATTCATAGGAAATCTCATTAACTATGCAAATTTTCAATAAACGAAACGAATGAAATTTTTAACAATGTTTTATTTAATTAGCATAAATTTTAGCCATGACAATTTCATATGGAATAAAAGCTTTCATTAGCTGTTGGGGACTACTTTCCATATTAATTAATTAATTAATGAGATTTCCTATGTGTCTCTCATGTCTTACTATAAAATTTCATTTATGCTAATTAAATAAAATGTTGAAAATTTCATTGATTTCATTTCTTGAAAATGTGTATAGTTAATAAGATTTTCTATGTATCCAGACTTTAGGTAGGAGGGATAGGAAATAAGAGATATGTACAAACATAAAAATAAAGATCAGGAGTAAAATTTGTTTGTGAAAGTATATGTATTATGTATAAATATATGTATGTATGTATGTACATATATGTGTATGTATATAGCTATATGTAAATATATCCACACCTATTTGTAGCCTTCCAGAGCTAGGTGGGGGGAGGAAGGGGATGAAAGAACAAAGTAAAAAGTGCACAGCAGAGAACAAAAGAAAACTTACATGGAAGCAAAGAAAAGATGGATAGCTCTCAATACAACATGTAGTATTCATTACATAGGCTTTCTTGAAATGGAAATTTATTGCTATATATTTTGAATCCTCTCTTACATTCTGCTGTGCATATGACATTTTTTTCTTATTTTGTATTTAAGTTTTAATATTTAAGTTTATAATATGCTTATTTTTATTTTCTTATTGTATATTTAAGTTTTAGTACTTAAGTCTAAAATTTAAAAAGATAAAAAAATTTTAAAGTTTAAAATTTAAAAAAGATTGGAGAAGGCCAAACATCTCAATTTTCAAAAGAGGGAAAAGAATTATAGATCACTGAGTTGGACCCTGATTTCCATGAAAATTCTATAACAGATCACTCAAGAGACGGTTGGCAAATACCTAGAAAAGGAAGTGATGAGGACAAGTCATGCCAGACCAACATCATTTCCTTTTCTGAAAGGGTCACTTGACTGGAGAATGAGGGGCATACTGTAGATATAGTTTATCTGATTTTACCAAAGCTTTTGATTAAGTTCCTGTTCTTGTGAGGAAGATGGAGCTTGTCTTCTGACCTCCAATTTCATATCTCCAACTCTCTTTTAGACATGTCAAACCTGATGTCTAGGAGACATATGAGACTCTTTACTATGTCTAAAACAGAACTCATTATTTTTCCCCTTTAATACTACCTTCCCTATTACTATAGAGGACACCATCATCCTCCTTGTCCCTCAGACTGGCAACCTAGATGTCATCCTGAATCCCATACTCTAAGCTGTTGCCAAAGCCTATTGATTTCACTTTTATAGCTTGAATATCTCCTCTTCTCAGACACTACCCCCACTCTGGTGCAGGCCCTCGACACCTCACACCTGGAATATTGCAATACCCTTTGGGTGGGTCTGCCTGTCCCAGGTCTTTCCCCACTGGAGGCATGAGCAACCAAGATGGTGAAAGGCCTTGAGTTCATGTCATAGGAAGACAGGAAGACTGAAGGACTTGGGCAAGTTTAGCTTGAAGAAGGTAACACTCAAGCAGATAATGTGGAACAGGGATTAGATCTATTCTGTCTAATGAGAAGGACACAACCAGGAGTAATGAACAGGGCTTGCAAAGAGATTAATCTAGGAATGATGTTAGGTCAAACTTTTTAACAAAAGTGTCAGGGCTGCTTTGAGATGTGAGAAGATCCCCACTCCTAGGAACTCAAGTAGCCTTTGGAGGACCATTTGCTGGTCTGTTATAGTGGGAATTGGACTCAAAGGACACTGAGAGCATTTCCACTTCTCCAATTCTATAATTCTTCTCCTTCTTATTATTATTAAATGCTACTTGGCTACATTTATCAATCTTGAGTTTACTTACATGTGAGAAAGAGCATGGCTTCATTCATGCGGATGGTCTGAGGCTTGATCTCCAAGTCCACACTAGCAGTATCCAAGCTGCGTTGATTTGTCTTGGAATTGTAGCAAGATGCTGAGCGGCAGTGATCTCTGAGCCAAACATAATCAAATCTCATCACCGTGCCAGCATACCGTAGTTCTGGGAAAGAGACAGAGAATATTGATGATAGAGAAATTTGTTTGGCAAAACTGAAAATTCTGAGGTTCAGAAAGTAATCTATAATCCCAACTAGAGACCATCAAGATTCCTGGAGTACATTTATGGGTACCCTAAAAGCCCTATTCTCAAGCTGGCTTGGAAGCAAGACAAAGGTTGAGATGAACATTATCTTTTTCCTCCCCAAAGCCCAGGGCCCTATCATATGTGGCTTTAGCCTCACAGCTTTTCTGCATGCTCTTTCTTGTCCCCTCCACTCTTGTATTAACAAAGGTACTTTATAGTTTATTATGTCTCTGAAGTACCAGAATATATGGCCCTCACTTCAAGTCAGTCGGCATTTATTGAGTGACAAACCATGTTCTTACTGTTGGCGTACACAGACAAAAATGGCAAAAATATGTATACATTTGTGAATATATGTATACGTATATTTATGTACAAACTTTATATACATGTACATACACATACATATTATAAATACAAAGTAACTTGCAAGAATGTGGGAAGACACTAACTTTGGGGGGGGGGGCTTTGGAGGAAGTTAGTGATTCCATTAGGCAAAGATGAGGAGAGCCTGTACAAAGGTGCCCAGATGGGAAGACCCATAGGCTCCTGTACTTAGGAAGCACCACATAACACCATTGGGCACATCAGCTGACAAGATGGAACCCGTGCCTCCTTCCCCTTATAGATCCTGGGCCTTGGGGATTATTTTGGAAACCTCTGTGCCATAGCAATAATGAAGACAAGGCCCTCACAAGCCCTAAACATTTCTGCTGGATCACCCCACAGCAGAGGTAAAGAGCAATGACCACCCACTGCTGCTGGCTCCACCTTTAACTCCTGCCCTAAAATACTCACTTCTGCCTGCTAACCCCACCTTCAACTGCGTAAGTCTGAGGAGTATAGAGAGTCGAGCTGCTTGGATCTGATTCCTCCTTTGCATGCTAAGTTCATGTCTGCTGCTTCCCCTGCCTTGGCCAAGCCCTCTCTATTCCCAAGTCATGGTCAACACTTCCTTCAAAACCAGCCCCCAAACTCGTGGTCTTTAGGAAGTTTCCCTAATTAATTCTGTATCTCTTTATAGAATTGATGTGCTATATAGATAATGTATTAGTTTATTCCACCCACAAATATTGAATGAGCACCTATAATATGTAAGACCCTCTACAAGGGGCTGTCAGGAATACAATTCAGTTCAATTCAATACATATCTAGAAAGCTCCCAGTCTATGCCAGGTCCTCTGTTGGGCCATGGGGACACAGAGTCAAAGACAAAGAATGGGCCCTGCCCTTGTTTTGTTGTTTGTTTGTAAAGCCAATCAGCAGTAGATTCCTGAGAGAATGCTACTGTGAACAGCTTTTAAGATTCGGATTGCACAGTATTAGTGAACACTCTTTATTCCATTACAAATCAAGATTCAGTACAATATTCACAATATCAACAATTCACAATATTATATACAATATTTAGAACAAGGAAAGATTCAATATTATATCTTATTACAGAAAGGAACAAGGAACATGTCTTCAGTCAGCTTTTAGATACTGGGAGAGGAACACTTTCTCTCTACCTCTCAGCTGACTTCAGTCTCCATGAATCCTCCTTCACTGAGGAGCCAACTCCAAAATCTGTCTTGACTTTCTAAAATTATTCCTTATAAGCACTGGCCTTCTCCCAAGTCAAGAGGGGAGTGTCTCAGCCAATAGTCTTCTCCCAAGTCAACGGGGGAGTTCACATCTTTTCACCAATGGACAGAGTTCTATACTTATCCCTAAGTTACTAGGTGCTACTTAGCCCTAAGTATCTGATCTACTTAGCCCTAAGTATCCAACAAACTGATTACCATTACATTGTTCAGTCATTTTCAATCATGTCCAGCTCTTTGTGATCCCATTTGGGGTTTTCTTGGCAGAGACACTGGAATGGTTTGCTATTTCCTTCATGAGCTCATCTTACGTATGGAGAAACAGAGGCAGAGTGAAATGACTTGCCCAGGGTCACACAGCTAGTAAGTATCCGAGGCCAGATTTGAACTCATGAAGATGAGTCTTCCTGATTCCAAGCCTAGTGCTCTATCTACTGTACCACCTGGCTATCCTAATAAATATTCTACTGGAAGTAATAAAAGATTCCACAGATAAGGAAATACAGGGGAATTAGAATATGGTGAGAGCACCAAGAACAAGAAGACTCAGAGAAGGTACCTGAACTGATCTTGGAAAATTTTAAGAGGTGGTGAGAGGAAGAGCAGGTGCACTCCAAGTATAGGTGAAAGCTTATGCAAATACATAGAGGTGAGAAACAGCATATAGGTTCTATAGTTCAGTTCGGCTGTAACATAACCACTAAAGGCATTGAGATATAACATATGATATAAACTTGAAAGGTTAGGTTGAAGCCAGATTCTGTAGGATCTTAAAAACCAGGTTGACAGTTTCTATATGTCCCTAGAAGAAATGAGGAACCACTGAAGAATCTTAAGCAAGAGAAGGCCATGATTAGAGATGTGTCTTAGGAAGCTCCTTCTGGAAGCTGGGTGGGGGCTAGATCAGAGAGGAAAGAGACTGGATATAGCAAGATTGATTAGGAAGTCATTACAACTGTCCAAGTGAGAAGGGATGAGGGTCTGGACAGGATGCTTACATCTTCAAGAAGCTCACTGGACAAACCAGTAATGTATTGTCACATAAGTGGTACCATGTTGATACTCTAGGGGTATAGTAGAGAGAACAGGAGCAAATGCATTGAAGACATGGCCATGTTAGTTGTGCCTTGGAGACTAGGCAGTAGTTTGAGAAGTGACAATGAGAAAGGCATTCTAGGCAGATGTAATCATGGAAGCATACATTGGGGGAAATGCTGAACTAATCAGTTTAAGGTAAGATTCACAGAAGGGAGTAAGAGAGAATCTGAATGGAAAGTCAGGTTGTCGCATACTTATCAGGTACAGATCTGTGTACCAGAAGACAAACACATACAAGGTAAGCCTTCTGAGAATTTATAGGCTATCTTAGGAGAAAAAAATCCTTCCTGAAAAGTTTACTTAGAACATGGATTACCAAATGCTCACCTGCTCCAAAGCTTGCAAGGGTTCCCTGTGGTACATTTAGTATATAGTGACCTCATTTGCTTGGGTCTTAGTTTGCTTATCTAAAACAATGTGACAATTACCCTTCTACCAATAAATCCACAGAGGTCATTTGAGGCAAAGACCAAGACTGGTGAACTGTAAATTGCCAAAAATATTTTTTTATTATTTTATCTGGATGACAGCTTGCCCCTCTGATTATAGATTGCTTGTTAATAGCTAAATGAATTTCCTTTGAGGTTTATTTGGAAATCCTCTTTTCTTGCAAGAGATAAGCTCTTCCCCGAGGATTCTCACAGTCACCACAGGAGAATGGTTTGTTTGTTCTTTATATAATGAATGGTCTACGTGATGTGTGAATGTGATGTGTATTCATTTTATGTATACATTTCTAGAATGTGTATATTTTCTCAACTTCTTCTTAAATGATTTTTATACCAGAATGTATTTAACCTGACAAAGTAAAATGGTGAATCAGTTTATTAAGATGTTTTAGATAATCAGTAAATATTGTTACTTATTGCTTACTTACTGTTTATGCAACATGAAAACTGTTTCTCTAAATTATAAGCAGTAGAAAGTCTGCAATATAGGATGGAACTGTGATCAGAATTGCCCTAAATTCTGAATTCAGGTATAATTGCTTTTCTTAAGCCCTAAAATCCACCATTCAAAGGAAGTGTTAAATGTTGCTTAGATTAAGCCCCTTTTCGGAATGCTGTTGATGAATGTTAAAAAAAACTGAGAAGGTTGAAAAGATGGAATTATGAAGATAATGATAAGATTCTCTTGACTCAGATTCCCCACTGAGCTATTTCCTTTCTGAACGGGAATGTTTTCTACCTGGTTTCTACTGGACCTGGCTCTGATATCCTGTGAATACTGTGGAACTCTATTACTTGATTGGCTGTTCCAAAAGGTATCTATGACTTTTACCTAAATTCAAACTGAGCTAAAAGAATTTTCCCTTGCTATAACTATAATAGATGAATCAATAACTTTGGGCCTGAGGAACCAGTACTAATTTGGATCAGCAGAGTCCTTCTTCCTTTCATAGTGTGATGATAATTTTTCAATTCTGACTTCTTTTTATTAAAATTTATTACACCATTCTTTCTGGAACATTTTGGCTAACTGGAGCCTGTTTTCTATTTATATTAACTTCATCTGGATAAACCTGACTCATGGGAATATTAACTGAAGTCTTTTTAACAGTCCTCAGATAGGAAACCAAAGGAGTTTGAGCTTCCCAAGGCAATGTGGCTAACTATTTGTGAAGAGAGTCTACTGACTCCTATTCTGTAGTTACCTCCGAGGCATGTAAATCTCCCCCTCTCAATTAGCCTGTTGTGAACTCTCTAATGCAGTTTTAATCTGTAACATGACTTAATTTATCTACAGAGTATGTTTAACTAGGTTTGTTTCCTTAAGACATATATGAAACTATGATTCTGTTTAACTAAGCTTGTTTAATTTGTATAGCTTAAGATTGCTATGTTAAAAATTATTTCTTTGTCTCTGACATAACTTTTATCATTAGAACTCTAATCTTTGTTCAAGGTCATTTTTCTACTTCCTGAACCTGTACTTAAGCACAATAAAACCTAGGTGTTTACCTCTATAACTTCCGCATTGTGATTTGCTTATTCAGCAGCAGCAACCTACCACATGAACCCAAAGAGGAGATATTTCTCCCATAACAAAAGCAACTTTCTCTAACATTTTATAATAGATCTTTGTTATGCTCAGCAAGTATCTCTAAACTGTTAAGTGTAAATGACCCTATTGCTCTGAGAGCTTTTTTTTTAAACTCTTCAGGCTTTGTGACCACTACTATATTCTCTCTTTCTCTCTCTCTCTCTCTCTCTCTCTCTCTCTCTCTCTCTCTCTCTCTCTCTCGTACAAGGGTCAAGTAAAGACAGAAAAAGCAAATGGTATGTAAAGACCGAAATTCTCTGAATGTTCAGATGTCCTTCACACAGTCTAATTTAATGTTCATCCTACAGGTTAGTTCCATAAGGCATAAGATCTGACCTGGTTTTCATCTCATGAATTAATTACTGGAAAGCTAATGTGATTAGATTTTGTCAGGTTTTTGTATTAAATTAAACTAAGTCTTATTGCTAGAAGATTTAAACAGCATTACCTAGGGAACCTTTGCAAGTGACTTGGAACCTGGGAAACAGATCTACTAGAAAGAACACCTCTCCAAAACCCCACTAAGGAACAAGACCTTATCCAGGTATTATTACCAACAAATAATTATTACCAATTAATTAATCATAATTAATGATAGTAGAATGTTTGAACTAAACTGGACATATCACAAACATTGGTCTAGAACAGACCCTGTATTTCCACAGTATTTGCAAGGGAAAATGTTTCCCAGAAGCAGATGACTTCATGGGATGGCTAAACTCAAGACAACAGAATAAGAAACATGTTGTCTAAATAGACATGTGGGGTTGGTAGTCAAGAATGTGTTGAACTAAGGAAACCAGGACATAATGCCAATATTTCTTGCTTCTGTTTTGCTGCTGTATTCAATACTATCCAATACTTGTATCTGCCTATAGAAGTGCTTGTCATAAAATTGATACTGAAACATTCAGAGAGGTGACTAATTGACTGAATATGGTCACAGAGAGGCATTTTATTTCCATTTCCCTCTACAACCGAGAGGAGGGAATGTCTTAAGAGTTTTTAAATTCTCTTTTTATTTCGCTCCAGAACAGTCATTTCATCTGTATATGGAAAATCATGTAGCCAGCTCAAGCTTTAGAATTTAGCTGAACCTTTATTCTAATGGCTTCATTTTGAGATAACCCTTTGGTAGAATAATTCCTAGCTATGTTTTGATGATCAGTTTACAACTAGATTAATAGAATTTTCCTCTTGTTTTCATTTGACATGTAAACCTCCTTCTCCATTTGTCAGCTATAAAGTTTAAGAGTTACCTTTTCCTTTTGGCAATTATGTCTCTTTTTTTGTCTGATGTAACTGGTAACTAAATAAGCATTGCCAGAACTTTGTCTATTGCCCAGAGGTAATTTAGAATTATGAGCCTTTGCTCTGTCTTCATAGTAAAACCTGGTTTAAAAATGTTTCTGCATATAGGTAAGTATGATTGACAGCAATATTTCTTAATGACTCATCGGCTATTTCCACAATACATGCCTCATCTCCCCATATAAGAACATAAACACTTTAATCTTGTTTCACCCCTTATAATTTCTTTCATGTTTGTTTTTTTATACTTCTCTTGAGTCTTGTGTTTTCTATTTCAAATTTTTGCTTCAGCTCTGGTCTTTTCATCAGAAATGCTTGGAAGTCCTTTATTTCATTACAAGTTCATTCTCACCTCCTTCGTCATCATCCCTGTAGGATTACCCAGTTTTACTGGGTAGATTATTCTTGGCTGTAAGTTTAGATCTTTTGCCTTCTGGAATATCATATTCCAACCTCTCCATTCCTCTAATGCAGTGGCTATTAAATCTTTTGTGATCCTGATGGTGGCTCCTTGGTACTTGGAAAATACTGCCTGCAGTATTTTCTCTTTGACCTGGGAGCTCTGGATTTGGGCTATAACATTCCTGGGAGTTTTCATTTTGGAGTTTCTTTCAGAGATTACCTGGTAGATTCTTTCAATTTCTATTTTTCCCTCTGGTTCCAAGAGATCCGAGCACTTAAGATCTGCTTTATGATTCCTTGAAATATGATGTCTAAGCTCTTTTTCTGTTCATGGGTTTCAAATAGTCTAAAGATTCTTAATTTCTCTTCAACCTACTTTCTAGGTCAGTTGTTCTTCCTATGAGATGTTTCATGTTCTATTCTATTTGCTCAGATTTTTTATTTTGTTATATTATTTTTTGATATCTCGTAGAGTCATTAATGAGCTTCCATTTGGCCAACTCTGATTTTCAAAGAGTTATTCTGTTTTCAGTAAAGTTTTGGATCTCTTTTTTCAAGCTGTTAATTCTCTTTTTCCATCTTCCAAAGCACTCATTTGATATTTTTCAAATCTCTTTTGCTTTTGAAAAAAATACTCTTCAAGGAACTCGTTAGACTTATGTCCCAGCTGCATTTTTTTCTTAGAGTTTTGTTTGTTGATGTTCTCAAGTCATTGTCTTCTTCTAAGTTTGTGTCTTGAGCTTCCTCATCACCATCACTCTTTTCTGTCATTTGTTCATTCTTCCAGCCTCTTTCCTGACTTTGAACTCATACTGTGCTCTGTGTACTTTGGCAGGGGGTACAGGTAGTATCTGGCCTGAACTTCAATCCTCTCCCATCCTTCTGCTGCTTTCACAGCTCTAGCTGGAGACTGGCAGGTTTTCAGTGCTCCCAAAGTGGAATGATATCAGACAAGGCCTGCTCATTGCCCTCCTAATCTGTGCTCTGCAGGTTCCTGACCGAGATTTAAGTCTATTGACTTGTCCCTGGCTGGGAGTTTCAGCAGACAGCTGCTGGACTCAGTCACTAATGAATGGCCTGCCCTGGTTTTCCCTCTGCAGGTTATGGTACTGAGGAAAAGGCAAGAACAGAGTCACCATTCTGATCCAGGAATCAGAGCCATAAGGTTACATTTCTAGAACTTGTTTCTTGTTCATTACACAACTAATATCCACTCTCGAGACTGCTCCTCTTTGTTCCAGTATCCAGAATTGGGTAACAGACAACAGAGTTGCCAGATAGCACCTGCTCCTAAACTCAGCACTAGTGCAGGGGTACCATGAGCAGCTAGGTGGCACAGAGGGCAGGTAGGTGTTCTAGTGGTTAGAGTACTAGACCTGGAATCAAATCTGGCCTCAGACACTTACTAGCTACAAGACCCTAGACAAGTCAATTTATCTCTTACTGTCTCAGTTTCCTCATCTGTAAAATGGGGATAATAACAGCACCTACCTCCCAGAGTTATCAAAAGGGTTCAAGGAGATATTTGTAAAGTGCTTAGTATATTACCTGGCACACAGTAGGTATTATATAAATATTAGCTATTATTATCATTAGCATTATTAATTATCATCCCCTGGAAACTCTGCCCTGATGCCTTGTCTTGGCTCTTTCTGTCTCTGGGCATTGGAATGCTCCTTGCCACTGCCACACACATTCCTGGCCAGACCCTTTCCCTAGTATCTCTAATTGCTGCTCCCCATATACAATATTTCCATAGACCTCTGTCTATCTCCTGGAGTAAGAAAAATGACTCACTATGACTTTTCTTGGCTTTCTCCATCAATATTTGGATTGTTGCAGTCTTTAGATTGTTGAGGAGAAAGGATAGAGGTAAGCTAGATTTAACCACTTCCTCTCACTCTGCCATCTTGCCTCAGTCTCCTCTCCAACCTAGAGAGTTTAGTCTCTCACATACCCAGATGAATGTAATACCCTCTTAACTGATGACATAGCTGCCAAGTAGATATCCCTAAAACACATCCTAACCACATGACACCAAAATCTAGAGGATGAAATCTAAACTCCTCCAGTTGGCATCTGCAGCCCTTCACTGTCTACTTCCACCCTTCCTTTGCAGGCTTACTGTATATTACTCATCTTCGTGTACTTTATGTCCCAACCAAACCACTAATTGCTGCTCCCCATACACAGTTATTTCATCTCTTATATTTACAGAAGCTGCCTTCCATTCATAGAATAGCCCTCCCTCCTCACCTTCACTTAGTACAATCTCAAGCTTCCTTCAAGGCTCAGCTCCAGAGCCACCTCCTACACAAGGCCAACTTTTGGGCCCCGAGTTTGGAAACACTTTGCATACATTTTATATTTACTTATTATTGGATCCTAGATCTAAAGTGCTACAGAGGGCATACAGTCCAATCACCTCACTGATCAACATGGAAACTGAGATCTAGAGAGGAAAAGAGACTTAGCCAAGACCATGTAGACAGGATATTATGGAGCTGGGATTCATACTCAGAGCTGTTACTCCAAATCCAGTGCCACCCCACTGCACCAAAATACCCTTAAATTCATTTACATTCACTTGCTCCTGCCCATCCCACAAGTAAAATGTAAGCTCCTTGAGAACAGAGACTGTTTTGTTTTTATCTTTTGTCACCCAAATGCCTGGGCAGCTAGGTGGCACTGCAGTGGATAGTTTCTGACCTGGAATTAGGAAGACTCCTCTTACTGAGTTCAAATTCAGCCTCAGATACTTACTGTATATCTTACCATGACCGTGGGCAATTCACTTAACCCTGTTCACCTCAGTTTCCTCATCTGTAAAATGAGCTGGAGAAGCAAATAAATGGCAAACCACTGCAGTATCTTTGCCAAGAAAATATTAAATGAGATCACAAAGAGTCAGATACAACTGAAAAAAAACTCCCCAATGCCCAGCACAGTGCCTTATATTTAGTAGGTGATTCATAAAAGCTTGCTAAATGGATGAATCAATGGTCTTCTGGCTTTCACTGTTCCCCTCTCCAATCCATCCTCAATAAAGCTGTTAAAATCATCTTCACAAAGCATAGGTCTGGCCATGTCACCCCTATGTTCTCACCTGGAAATAAAGATCATCCACATCTTGGCTCCCACATTCCTTTTAAGAATTAGGCCTTATTACACTCCTTCATGAGTTATATGTTCTAGTTCAAAATGGACCATTCGTCAGCTGTTCACCAAACTCAATGCCCATCTCTGATCTCCATGCATTTACATGGGTTCAAAATTCTTCTCTTTCTTCAAGGTCTCCCCCCCACCAACCCCTTCCCCTCACATCACTGCCAGGGCTTTTCCTGTTCTCAGTGCTGGCCAGGAACATGCTGCTTGTCTTTCTCCTTTGTGGTCCCCTTGATGACTAGCTTCTAGTATGCTTCTTTGAGTCCTCTCCAATCCTACCAGGTAAGCACCCTAAAGACAGACACTGTCATTTTGATCTTTGTGTTTCTGGTGCCCAACACAGAGCCACCCGTTGAGTGGAGGATAGAGGCATCTATGGGCAGTTCCTCTAGGGGAAGAAATGTTCATTGCTGTTGAACTCATAGGGTTGTCATTGTCATTAAACATCATCATAAGTTAGTCACTGGTTGACATAAATCAGGCACCTTCTAGGATACTATTTTTGCTGCCATCATCTCTAATTGGTGTGTGTGTGTGAAGGGGGTCAAATTGCTAGAGATTCTCTAGACATCTCAGCAAGCATCTACAGATGGCATCACAGTCCCCTTCCTCAGTATATGTGTCTGCACTCAAATTCTGCTATCAGTCAGAACCTACCCAAATGATTCTCATGCTGCTGCCAGGCACAGTTCAGAGGCCCCAGGGCTGTGTGCTGCCATCGTCGAGGTGCCAGAAGTCTGTTTTGGAAGCAGGGATGCTGAAGGGTCTGGTGTCTAACTCCTCCCTTCAACTGATGCTGGATGCCACAGTATATCTGGGATAGCCTGTGGTACCACATCCTGAGGAAAAGAATAAAAGGAAAGGTGAGTCAGAGGTACCATGAAACATAGTTAGAGGTGACAGGGACTTAATGATCTCAAGTACAGAGGGCTAACTTCAATTTTGAAAAGCTAAGCATAAAGGGCCCCAACTAATTTCTGTCAACTGCCTTACCCACTATTCGCTTGGTGCCCTGTAAACTGGCTTTTGCCTCCATCACTACAAATGAACTTCAATCACAAAATCTCACTGTTGGAAGAGAACTCAGAAGCCATCTAATCAAATCTCTAATAGATGTAGTAATGATACTGCAATAAGAGGGGCACAATTTCCAAAGATAGGGAAATGATATTCCCTTTGCCTTCTGCCATGGTCAGGCTTCATCTGTAGTACTCTGATCACTTCTGGGCACCACAGTTTAAGGACACTGATGAGATGGAGAATACCCAAAGAAGGACAACCAGGATGGTGAAAGGTCTTGAATCCAACGTCACATGAGGAACAAGGCATGTTAGCCTGGAGAAAAGATAACTCAGGGAGGCCACAAGAACTTGTTTTCAAATATCTGAAGAGCTGTCACATGGAAGAAAGATTTGAGTCACAGAACTAGGAGCAATAGGGGGAAACTATAAAAATGAAAATTTAAGCTTGATGTCAGAAAAAACTTCCTAACAATTAGACCTATCCAAAAGGGAAATGGACTACTTCAGAAGGTAATAGATTTGCCTTAGGAAGTCTTCAAGCAAAGGCTGGCTAACCACTTCTTAGAGATGGAAAATCAGGATTCTTTTTCAGTGATGGGTTGGCCTAGATGACCACTGATGGATGCCCCTTTCACCTGTGAAATAACATGATTCCGTGAATACCCTCTATGGTGGCCCAAATATAATTAACTAATGGTGTCTAAAACAATGGCATCTTTCCAATTCTCATCTTCCATGACTTTTTTTAGTGGCATTTGAATCCCAATGATAAACATCCCCTTCTTTAAACTCTACTAATCCCCCCTTCAAATGTTCCTTCTTGTCTGGCTTCTATAACACCATGTTCTTCTGATTTTCCTTCTTTTCCACCCACTTCTGTTTCTTTTCATTGGTTCTCCTTGTTCTTCCTACCTCCCATGCCCTTGCCTTATATTCTTTTAATTCTATACTTAGTCCTTTGAAGACATTATCCACTCTCAAATCACCAGGTTGATTACTTCAAGATCTCTATCTATAGAGGGGCAGAGCCAAGATGGTGGAGTAAAGGGAACATTTTTGCTGAGCCTTCCCAACATTTGCCTCCAAACAACTTTTAAAAAGAATGTCAAATCAAATTCTAAGTGGCATAACTAACAAAAAGGCAGAGGAAGCCATTTTTTCCAAACCAAGACAGCTTAGAAGGACAGAAAGAGAGGTATGCAGCACTGGTAAGGGAGTTGTTCGAGAGCATAGCACAACAAAAGTGACACCAACTTGGATTTTGGAGGTAGCAGGGCAGCAGTAACAGGAACATTTAGTTAAGGAGACTGAACACCTGATCAGAAAGAGATTACAAGAGATGTCTGTGGGACACAGGGTATAAGACCAGGTGTCATTTGACAACTCCACCACTCCTTAACTAGTTCTAGGTTGTAGTTTCAGGGAGGAGAGGTGCGTTTGCAGTCACAGGGGAGCAGGAACCCTACCTTGGTAAGGACCAGAACGCAGATCAGAAGAGCAGTGGCCACACCTCTACCCGTATTACACCACCCTGGAAGCACTGAAAACTTACAGGCCTCTGAAACTAGCTGTGAAAAGAGAAGAAGGACATAAAAGACAGAAGTTCAGGTCAGTTATTCTCATCTCTGCCCCCCAACTCCCACTCCCAGAGGCAAGTAGAGACCAACACAAAGTCAGAAGTTAAAAAATAAATAGGCTGGAAAAATGAGCAAACAAACAAAAAGAACTTAACTATGAAAAGCTGCTGTGGGGATGGGGAAACTGAAGACACAAACTCAGAAGAAGATATGAAAACAAAGCTTTAAGGAAATTGGGAAAAAAATTTATATCAACTTTCTCTGATGCTTCATTTTCTCAAATATACAGGGAACTGAGCCAAATTTATAAAAATAAGAGTCATTCTCCAATTGATAAATTATGTAAGGATATGAACAGGCAGTTTTCAGAAGAAGAAATCAAAGTTATCAAGTCATATAAAATGCTCTAAATCACTAATGCAAATTTTAATGCAAATTAAAACAACTTTGAGGTACCACCTCATACTCATAAGATTGGCTAAGATGACAGGAAAGAAAAATGACAAATGCTGGAGAAGATGTGGAAAAAACAGAGACACTAATGCACTGTTGGTGGAATTGCTAACTTGTCCAACCATTTGGGAGAACAATTTGGAATTATGCCCAAAAGGTTATAACATTGTGCATACCCTTTAACCCAACAATGCCACTACTAGGTCTACATCTCAAAGAAATCAAAGGAAAAGGAAAAGGACTCATATGTTCAAAAATATTTATAGCAACCCTTTTCTGTGGTGGCAAAGAATTAGAAAGTGAAGGGACGCCCATCAATCAAGGAATGGCTGAACAAGTTGTGGTACATGAATATGATAGAATTCTATGATGCTAAAAGAAATGACAAAAGGGGATGGTTTCAGAAAAAAACTGAAAAGACATGAACTGATGCAAAGTAAAATAAGCAGAACTAGGAAAACAACGTACACAATAACAGTAACATTGTAAGGATGCTCAACTGTGAAAGACTTAGCAACTCTGATCGATACAATGATCCTTGACAATTCCAAAGGACTCATTAACAAAAATACTATCCACCTCCAAAAAGAAAACTGATTAACTCTGAGTGTAGACTGCATCAGATTTTTTTCACTTTATTTTTCTTCCTTTTGTTTTGCTTTTACAACATGGGTAATGTGGAAATGTGTTTTGCATGATTTAATATGCATTAACAGGTATAGGGAGCCAAGATGGCAGCGTAGAAGCAGCAGCATCCCACAGCTCCCATGCAGCCACCTTAAAAACCCATAAAAATATGATGCTGGACAAATTCTAGGACTCTCAAACTCAAAAAATACAGAAAACACATCTCTCGTGGAAGGCAGCTTGGCAGCAGGGGATTATCGTGGCAGGACGCTAGCTGAGGCTGAAACAGCTTGAAACCGAAACTGCGGGCAGGCCCCTGGGTGGTAGGAAGGAGCCCCAGACAGTCTACAAGAAAGAAGAGCTACAGCCTCCAGCAACTCCACATATACCAAGGTGTGAAAAATAGGGATTAGAGAAAGGAAGCTGTCAGGCGGGGCTCATCCAAGGCCTGGAGCTGAGACAAGCCCAGCCTGAAACCACCATGTGGCCAGGCTCCAGGGCTGCCTGGAGGAGCCTAGCCTCCCAAGCCACAGCGTTAGTCTACTTCAGAGAAGATCTAAAGCACCTGGAGCAATCTGCAAAAGCCAGGATTAAAGGTCAGTGAAAGTGAGTGAAGCTTTCAAGCTAAATTTGGGGGAGAAAAAGCAGTTCAGCCAATCTACCCCCAGGGCAAGGAAGCAGGGGGGGAGGGGCAGAAACTGCTGTAACCGGCAACTGCCCCCACTGTGCTGCTTCAGAGTCCCTGGCCTGTGGATCCCGCAGAGGGGCTGAATCTATTGATCAGGGCCAAGTGCTCTTGCATTGAGCAGCCTGGATTCAGATCGTGGTCTTGGGTCTTGGGACTGGCCAACATGAGGAAAAGGAAGCAAAATAAGAACAGCAACAAAACTCTAGAATCCTTTTCTGTGGACAAAAAGGATCAAAGCATGGAACTGGAGGAAGACAACACAGTCAGAACTCCCACACCAAATGCTTCCAAGACACTTGAATAATGCCTAGTAGCTACAGATAATCTAAAAAAGGAATATGAAAAACAAATAAAAGAAGTGGAGGAAAAACTGGGAAGGGAAATGAGAATGATGCGAGAAAAACATGAAAAGAGAGTCAACAACCTGACTGAAGAAAACAACACTTTAAAAAATAGATTAAATCAAAGGGCAAAAGAGGCCCAGAAAGCCAATGAGGAGAAGAATGCCTTAAAAGTCGAATTTGCCAGGTGGAAAAAGAATCTCAAAAGCATTCTGAAGAGAATAATTCCTTCAGAATTAGAGTGGAGCAAGTAGAAGCTAATGACTTTATG